>CATIWQ010695546.1:0-28765 GCA_949673415.1 Euphorbia schlechtendalii
ATGGTTTAGGCAAACGGTTTATTGTGACTGTGCATATTTTATATGGTTGTGAAATTACTATATGTATATCCGTGTAGTTATGAATGATGAGTAAAATTGAACGGTTTCCTGTATATGAAAGAATTAATTTGAATGGGAAAAGTTTGTATAGTTTATTACTAAAATTTGTATGACTTACGATTAATTAATAACAATGCTTATTTGTATTTGGATTTCGGATGATACATTGATAATAATATATGGTTTGCATAGTTTTATAGTTATTAATTTTATGGTTTATTGTCAATTTGTGAAGATTGTATTGTATGCGTTTGAAGCTAACATTTTGTATCGATAAATTTGTTTATGTATAGATTTGAAAAAGAAGAAGATGAGGACCAAACATTCAGCAAGAAAGACCACCAGGACACAGCATTCAAATGTACTTTCACCATAATAAAATATAATATTGAAATTTTATTAATTTAAATGTTTTGAATCGTAACCGTTGTATGAAATATTCTGAAATGCAGAAATCGACGTTGATATACCGCAGTCTGGTTCAACAAGAATGGGAAAGTAGGGTGTCGATCACTTCAGATTATGAGATAATAAGATTTTTGGAGTCAAACTTACCTGCCACGATCCTTACAAAAATGAAGGAAACAATGTTTGGGAAGTATTTCGAGCTTGACAATTTCAAAGTCCATAATCAAGTGTTGCACTTGCTGATTTTGCATGAAGTCAAACAGCCGAAAAGTTATAGATTTGTTGTCTGCCTTGGAGGGGAGCAAATAGAGTTTACAATGTAGCATTTCCTCTTAATTTCTATTTTGAAAGGAGACCAGACTGATTATTCAGAGCCAAAGGAAACTGGTGAGGATTGAGTGAATTGATTGAGTGAATTGATTGTCATTCATGAAATGAACTGATGTTGCACATTGAAGTGACTATGTTTTTTTAAGAATTTTCGAATATGGTTGTTAATCAGGATTTTAACGGATTTTTTAGGTGCATTCTTCTACTGCTATACATTTAAACTAGTACATTTAACGAATAAACAATTCTATCACTATACATATTATACAAACATAACCATACAACAGTTTCAAAACCCATACACATTTTTAAAATTAACTAAACACATTATACAATTACAACCATACCACAGTATCCTAACCCATACATATCAACATATATGAACTATACACATTATACAATTACAATCATACATACATTAGCAAAACCCATACATATAAAAAATGAACTATACATATTATGCAATTAAAACCATAAAACAGTAGCAAAAACCATACATGTCAAAATGATCGATACACAATTGAAAAGATCCTATTGTTAAATGGTATAATCATAATATTGTTAAATATTTTGTTAATGGTATAATCGTCATTTGGTTAATGGTATAATCATAATATCATTAAATATTACCGTAAAAGTAATTACTTATACGAATAAAATATAATATAGTATAGCATAAAAAAATCAACAAAAAATTTATATGAAAATCAAAATTAATAATAAAGATAAATATGAAAATAATACAAGAAAAATGTTGTTTAACATCCTACTTTGTACGTATACAAGTTCTCCTATTATGACCGGGAATCCCACGAGTACTACAACATACTCGGGTTTTTGTTTTTCTCTCCCAAAAAGAATGATATCTTTGTTTTTTAGGCCTCCCTACTCTACTCTTAGCATCAGGTGGAAGGACTACTTGATTGATAACTTTTGTCGGAACATCCCATTGATCTTGAGAAGGCAAAGGAGATTTGATCCCTCGATAGGACATGGTTCATCAACAACTGCAAAAAAGTAACAACAAAAAGAAATGTATTATAATGTTTGGATACATTTGAATTACTACCCATACATAAGAATTAGTAATCATACACATCCTATGAGCAAAAACCATACACATTTTGATTTAATGAATAAAACCATACACATTCTAAGCGTAAAACCATTCAAACCAAAACAGAACCATACAACAGAATGGATAAAACCATTCAATTATTTTCAAAAATTTAAAGGTAAAATAAAACACTTTTGTTTAAAAAACACACGTACAAAGAGATGCACAGGCTGTACATGTTCGTTCATTATCAAAGTTGTAAAAAGTGGATACTCCATTGGATCATCTGTGCGAAATCAGGACCGTAAATAAAATCGCAATGACATATCATCGATAATTTTCATTAGATTTGATCTAGAAAGAAGTTGAAATGAATCAATAAGTTGACTTTCGATGGATCTAACATCAAACTGTCAAAAATAACAGACTGCAATTATCTGAAACTCGGGTTTTTATGGATAACAATTCCGTAAACACTGTAATCAACGAAATCCTTCTCGGGAGTCCAGTAACCATCGTGATATATAACAATATCAATTTCTTCCATTACAGATTAATGAAAAAATCGAAGGGAAGAAACAGAGAACAAGATGAAACAAAAGCCGTGAATTAAAGATAGGAAGAACAATTTTTGCCGTTAAAAGAATAAAAAACGGAGAATAAAAGAATCAAACGAAAAAGAATAACGTGAATTCAAGATGGGAAGAACAATATTTGCAGATGAACGTGAATAGAATAAAACGCAGAGAACAAAGGATGAAGAAACAACCGAATATCGTGAATTCAAAATGGGAAAATCAATCTTTTCTGATAAGGGAGAATCTTACAAAGTAAAAACTGCCATAATACAAATTAATTAAAAAAAAAAGAAACGGCTATAATTAAAACAATTAAATGGGGTATTAATCATTTAATAAAGGGGTAATTTATTAAAAGAAATATTAAAAAATGGTAAATAATTAAGAAAATTTCAAAATGTGTATTTCATTAAAGTGAAAACTCGTATAAGGCAAAACCCACAATTTCTCATGTAACCTAGTGGTAGAGGCTGAAATTGTAACTCTAAAGATCATAAATTCAAACCACAATCGGGATAGGTGAAGATTTTCCTTTATAATTTAATAATATAAACACATTTCATGTATTTTTTTTAAAAAAAAATAGTATTCTACTATAAAAAAAATAAAAATGTAAAAATATTCGATTAATAAATTTTTACTTTAAGACAATTAGATGACAACATCTGTCTCACATTAAATATTAATATAAAATAAAAGAAGCGACTGGAAAGAAAACTGTATTATGGAACAAGGCAATCAAGGCAATAAAAGCATCATCCTCAGGGTTTGAGTTGTAAACAAAATCAAAACATCATTACTTAATTTTATAATACGTGCCTTATTCTATTTCTGTTTTTCTTCCATTAAAGAAGCCAAGCTGCCTTTTTAATAGTTTTATTTTAGTCAATAATCCAAAGAAGGGTAGTTGAGAATTTGAGATTATTCGCATTATTTTCACATTTTCTGGTGGTTTTCTTGTGAAAAATATTATTCTTCTTTACAGTGTTAAGAAACTGCTTGCCGCAGGATTATCTATAAAGAACCAAAATTAAATGGACAAATGATGTTATTTTAAGGTTCAAAGAGCAGCAGCCATTTTGTGCTTAATTGTAGTCAACTCCATTCATTTTGACCAAATATTGTTATTTTCATATTTCATTCAAAGAGTCACATTACATATGAATTCCATTAATACAAAATGGTTATGCCCTTGAACTTGTTAAAAATGGATCATGTCATCCTGAATTTTGAAATGTGACGGATAGTCTCTTATATTTGTTTAAAACGCGTCATTTACGCCTTCATCATCACATGTCAGTTTATGGGTTGGTTTGAATTTTCAAAGAGGACTTTTTCCTGAATTTTTTTATCTCCAACTCAAAGTTGACATGTGATATTGAGAGGGGCAAGATGGTGCATTTTAAATAAGTTTAACGGAATATTTGACGTATTTAAAAGATCAGATAAGCAAGAGCAAATTTGAACATGTTCAGGAAAGTGTAATGCATTAAACCATATAAAAGTGATACAATATATTAATAATAATAATAATAATAATAATATATTATCAATTGACACAAAATTGATACAATATATTATTATTATTATTGTAATGCATTAAACCATACAAAATTGATGCAATATATTATTATTATCATTATTATCATTACATATGTTATTATAATTAATTATTTAGGTTTTTTGGTTGAAAAAAGATTAACGAGTATAGTAAAAAAATGATATAAAAAATTTAAATTTTCATGACTAAGTTACAAAAATTCAAATATAAATGCAAAAGTTATATGAGTAATTAACTAGTTTCAAATATATATTCCCAGTTTTAAAAAATGGACATATTAAGCAAAAAAGAAGTGTATTTTGTATATACTAATTAACTAGTTGTATGAGTAAATACTTGAGAAACTAACTGAAATTGCTAACGATGTCACTCATAACTGGTGCAAGTCTTATTCTAAATTTCTAATAATCAATTTAATTTTGGAGAACCTCTTTTTCCTCTATAATTTTTAGTAATTACAATCTCTCTAGCATTTTACTCTGAATTGGAAAATTTTAATATTTTGTTTACATTTTAGACTTTGACTTTCTCTCTCTTTGTTTTTAGTTTCAAACATAGACTTTTATTCATTTTATTTACTTAGTAATTTTCAGTAATCATGAAAATATTAAAATCTCAAATCCTCTTAATTTGCACGGAAGATGGTAACATTTTATAGGAGGAACTGTCTTTAATTTCACAAAGTATTAAAAATGGTGGTTTCTCAGTTTTAAATTGGCATTTTTTCCAGAATAAAATATGTTGTTTTTTTATCGTATTAAAAAAATATTTTCTGTTGTATTTTTAATACAGTCTTTATACATGTTTGAAACTAATTTACATTAATTTTTTATTTTTTCACCCATGTTTTTCAATTTCTGTTATAACAAGCATCGAAAGGGCAAAAACTGATGTGAGACTTGAAAGTTCAATTTCGAAGATAATAAATTATACCCCTCCATTTCAAAATAACTATCATTTATAGGTTGTTTGTCAATACCAATTTCACATTAACTAAAGCAATATTAATTTACCATTATGATTTGGGTAAATAATTATAACATTTCCGAGTTTTGATCAAATACACTAGTATCTCCCTGTATTTTGAAATATTACTTATACCTCCCTGTGTTTTGACATTGTCATACTATAACCTCCTTGTATCTTAAATTATGAGTTTTTCTATCAAAATTGTTACATAATAAACATTTGTTTGTATATTTACTTTTATTTTGTTAGTAATATGAAGTTTATAATCATAAAAAGTACTTTTTTGTAATTTATAATACATTTTTATAACATTTAATGGATTATCGCACGGGATAATATAACTATAAAAAACCTTTTTAGAGTCATTTTTATCAATAATATATTAAGATATGATATATAAAACTAATTTTTATTCATAAACATATATTATGTTAAGAAATTCAATACAAAAAGAGATAATATAAAATATAAGAAGGTTATAGTATGACAATGACAAAACACACGGAAATAAGAGTAATTTTTCAAAACACAGGGAGATATTAGTGTATTTAGTCAAAGTACAGAGAGGTTATAATTATTTAATCTTATGATTTTTGTTAATTTAAAAATTGATTTGATACTTTATTCATTTTTTCATTTTCAATATGCATTAAAAAGTAAAATGAGTAAAATATTTAAAAATTGCACATTAAAATTCGAAAATGATATTTATTATTAAATCCGGAAATTCCATCATCACACTAGAAGTGCATTAATTGTTGTCCTCGTATGCAGAATTTTCAAATTCTTTACACAAAAGATCTTCAATCACAATTAACTAAATTCAATCGATTGTATACTTAATAATGAAATCACAAGTCCTGTCTTAAACTGTAAAATTCATTGAACTTCTACGACAAGATTGAAGCAAATATTTCAATTAGGAAAAATCTTGAATAAAAAACAAAAAACAATGACATTACACAATTGTTATTTTCTAAGAATTAGACAAAACCTTCCAATAGTACTATTACAAACATTTGGGAATTGGTTTTGGTACTTTTTGCCATTTGGGAACTTCTTTACTAAGTTCTTACATGTCAGAAAGTAACACGTAATCAATAATCGAAATTTAAAAAATAAAAACCATAGACAAAACAATATTAAAACCGACCTAATATTATGATATAATAACAAGAAAATTACTAAATTATTGAAAGTGGACCCTTTTCTTGTAGATAAAGGGATAAAGCAGTCTTGAAACTTTAGGTGTCTACGCGAACTACACACGGATAAATTTTTAGACCACGTAAATTTAAAATATGTTCTCTTGATTCTCACACTTGGACCGTTCATTGAATATAATTTACAATTAAATGGAGTTTAGTCTAAATTAAATCAGTGAAATTGATAATAAATTTGTTATTCATAGCATATAAAAACTACATATTTATAAAACATACTTGTAATGAAACTTCTTACAAAATATATCAAATAAGAAAATAATAATTGGATATAGTTCAATAGTTCACCTTTCAAAACCGAGGTGAGAAGTCTTAGAAAAAATTCATATTTCTCAAAAAAAAAAATTATTAAATGAGAAAACAATACTTTTAAAACTACATTTATAAGTTAATTCAATTTAAAATAAGTTGAATTTTGAATTTTCTTTTATATGATTACGTTTTTATCTTGTAAAAAATAAAAACTATATATATAAATACATAGTTTGATCAAAACGGTTTCCCGATGAATCAACCGGTTATTTTCTCCTATCAAGATTTTTTATCAGATGAAGAAAACCAACCACTTTTGCCTCTTTTTCCGGCTGAATCCAATAATGATCAGTGATTCCAGTTTTTAAAACATCACATGGATGGCTTATGAGAAATTTCAAGACATATTGTACACCACATTATTTCTTTTAAAGCACAAGTAGTTTTCGTATTCCCAAAATAAATAAATACATGGTTATCAAATCAATATGTTATACATGTAGTTACTTAGTTCAATTATTTATATCATCACATCAATATTGTCATGTTATCAAATTCAAATGATTGTATTAATCAATGCATTTTCCTTTTGCTAATAATTAAAAGAGTACAAAATATAAAATTATTATGTTTTGAATTACAAATTAAGCAGGTGAAAAATATCTGTAATTTTTTTATAAAAAATTATTTCCTGTATCGTTAGTGTTACACTTTTCCATTTTGGTTTTGATGAATTGGGAAACAAACGATGAGTCATTGATTTTGGTGGGACTTGAATTTATGATTGTAAATTGACGACTAATTCGAGCTTGGTTCAGTCAAAACTCGGTTAAAGTTCGATTCGAATTTGAGATCGGTTAGGTATACTAGCCGAGCTTCAAATTGAAAGTTCGCGAGTTGGCTTATTTAATTTTTCTTATTTAATATTTCTTAAATTTTTCTTGTTTATTATTTCTTATATATGATTTATACATATTCCTATTTTAAACATTTTTTTATTAAAACGTGGAAAGTTAAATGCATATCTTATATCTATTTTCATTTATATTACTTCCAAAAGGTGTTGACTTAATCCTAATTTATCATTTTAACCTTGTGCTTTAGATTATATATCTTACACATGTTGATTTTTAATTTGACATAAAGAAGCATTTACTAAAAAAGTAGTCAATAAGTTATCTGTATAAATAAGGTTCATTTAACCTCGTAAGCTCGTGAACTCAAGTCGAGCTTGTCACGAGCATAATTTGAGCTAAAATACTCCAAGCTCGACGAGCTTCAAGCTGAAACGAACTCAATCATTTTAATTTTCAAGCCAAGCCAAGTTTAAGTATGTTCGGTCTCGGTTCGGTTCATTGACCTCCTTTGTGTCATTGTTTTTCTAATAAAAGTAAGCATTTTTTATAAAAAGAAAATATAATACATTTGTACTAAGAATATTGTTTGTTGATATTTTTTACTAGTTTACGATATTAATTATATGATATAATGGAATGAAAAATCAATGACATAAATATAATTCACTTGGTTTTTTTAATATTTTAAGGCATTTAGAAATATAATCTAGGACTCTCACTTTCTTGTTCCATTTTCGGAAGAGGTGTGGTTAATAGATCAAATCTAATGATTACTCGACCCTCTTTTAAATAAAAATTTATAACATTAATTTTGTTAATTAACATGGAAAAACTTTGTAAAAAATTAAAAACGTCTTACATTAATGTTGAGATTAAAACTGTGTAATTAAAGGTCATAGGTTTGATTCCACGTATCAACGAGATGGGGCCGAGAATTTTCATTTATTAATATAATCGCAGTTGGGTACTTCATATTAATTCAATTTGAGTTTAGAAAAAGCCCAATATTTCATGAAGCTGGGCTTTACCTGACCCCAACCCACTTAACTGGCCCATCTTCCAATGTCACACAGTTGGAATTTAGAGTTCAGGGCACAGTTTATTTTATCGAACTCTAAAAATTATGCACACAAGGTATTTAAAATTTCTTAAGAATTTATGTGTCTAAACATTGTAAGCTATCTTCTTAAACTCTAATTAAAAAAAGGGAAATTTTATAAATGAGTTGAAAGCTAGGAATAATTTTAGCCTAAGTTTTATGTCCTAACTTATTTGACCAATTAAGTTTCATATTTACCTTCTATACGCTCCAAAGTTTCTGTGTTCACCTCCCTTACCTTCTACGTTTGTTTTTTTAATTTTCTTATCTTATTTCGTCATTATCTCTCAAACTGTTCATTTTTTTACATGATATTTTAGAGTTTTTTGTTCGTCTCATTTTTATCTTCGAAACACCATCCATTGTGATATACTTTTTCGAAAATATTTTTTCAACTATTTGATATCTGGTAAGAAACTGGTATATAAGTGGTATGTAACTGGTAGGAAAAACAAGATGTGTCAATTTTGTTATGAAAGTATGGAAGGTAACACAAATACATATAAAAAAGTTTATCTTCATAGCAATAAATAAGCAACTATAATCTCAAAAAGTAATAAAAATGCATTAAAAAGTGATTACAACATATAAAATAGAATTATACAAAGTATTGAATAAAAAACAGTAGGAATCTGGTATGTAACTGGTATGAAGAACAAAAAATGCCAAAACTAGTAAAAAACCAGTAGGTAAATGGTAGGAAACTAGTATGAAGAACAAAAAATGTCAAACCTAGTAAGAAAGTGGTATGAAACTGGTACGAAGAACAAGTTATGTCAAATTAATCTTGAAAATTAATTAAAATGCCTTAGAAAGTGATTAGAACATGTAAAATAAACCTATTGAATCAAAATAGTAGGAAACTAGTATGTAAATGGTAGGAAACTAGTATTGAAATTAAAACAGTAGGAATCTGGTATCTAACTGGTATGTAACTGGTATTAAGAACAAAATATGTCAAAACTAGTAAGAAAGTGGTAGGAAATTGGTAAGAAGAACAAGTTATGTCATATTAATCTTGAAAAAATAATTAAAATACCTTAGAAAGTGATTAAAACATATAAGATAAAGCTATTGAATCAAAACAGTAGGAAACTAGTATGTAAATGGTATAAAACTGGAATTGAAATTAAAACAGTAGGAATCTGGTATCTAACTGATATGTAACTGGTATGAAGAACAAAAAATGTCAAAACTAGTAAGAAAGTGGAAGAAAACTGGTATGAAGAAAAAGTTATATCAAATTAATTTTGAAAAATTAATTAAAATGCCTTAGAAGGTGATTAGAACATGTAAGATAAAGCTATTGAATCAAAACAGTAGGAAACTAATATGTAAATGGTAGGAAACTGGTATTGAAATTAAAACAGTAGGAATCTGGTATTTAACTGGTATCTAACTGGTATGAAGAACAAAAACTAGCAAAACTAGTAAGAAAGTGGTAGGAAACTGGTATGAAGAACAAGTTATGTTAAATTAATCTTGAAAATTAATTAAAATACCTTAGAAAGTGATTAGAACATGTAAGATAAAGCTATTGAATCAAAACAGTAGGAAACTAGTATGCAAATGGTATAAAACTGGTATTGAAATTAAAACAGTAGGAATCTGGTATCTAACTGGTATGAAGAATAAAAAATGTCAAAACTAGTAAAAAAGTGGTAGGAAACTGGTACGAAGAACAAGTTATGTCAAATTAATCTTGAAAATTAATTAAAATGCCTTAGAAAGTGATTAGAACATGTAAGATACAACTATTGAATCAAAACAGCAGGAAACTAGTATGTAAATGGTAGGAAACTGTTATTGAAATTAAAACAGTAGGAATCTGATATCTAACTGATATGAAGAATAAAAACTGTCAAAACTAGTAAGAAAGTGGTAGGAAACTGGTATGAAGAACAAGTTATGTCAAATTAATCTTGAAAATTAATTAAAATGCCTTGGAAAGTGATTAGAACATGTAAGATAAAACTATTGAATCAAAACAGTAAGAAACTAGTATGTAAATGGTATAAAACTGGTATTAAAATTAAAACAGTAGGAATCTGGTATCTAACTGGTATGTAACTAGTATGAAGAATAAGTTATGTCAAATTAATCTTTAAAATTAATTAAAATGCCTTATTGAATCAAAACAGAAGGAAACTAGTACATAAATGGTATAAAACTGGTATTAAAATTAAAACAGTAGGAATCTGGTATCTAACTGGTATGAAGAACAAAAAATGTTAGAATCTGGTAGGTAACTGGCATTTAACTGGTATGAAGAATAAATTGTGTTAAAGTAATCTTGAAAAATGATGAAAATGCATTAGAAAGTAATCTAAACATGTAAGATAATTAATTACAATTAATCAGCTGATTTAAGTTCAAGAATATTTTGAAGAGCAGGCTTTCAAGACAAATGAGAGTGATTAAAATCAAATTAGTAGATGAATTTACAATTGCATAATTGCATTTATACAGCCAAATGGAATCCTCACATCAATTACAACACAAAAATTGCATAATCCTTCTACAAATTAACAAAAAAAAATAACAAAGAGACAAATCGAAAAAGAGACAAAACGAAATCTATCAACAACAAACAGTATTTAAACTCAATGGATCCTCATTCTCAATTGAAAAAAAACTAATCGAAAGCTAGAAATTTGGAACTGTGCAGAGAATTTAAGAATTGCAGAGAGCAGAAACTTGAAGAAACTTCGATCTAGAGAATATCGGGGATAATCGAAACAAAGAAAAGAGATTTTGATGGAGAGAAACGCGCGATGCAAAAAGAGGAAGCAATTGAAGTTTGATAAGGCAGTGTATATATAGAACGTATAGAGTGAAAACTAAAACTTAAAATTGATTATAAAATGCAAAGGATAAGTTGGAATGTATTTTTGTAAATAAGTTTCACAAACCCTACGATTTCCCTTAAAAAAAAATAGACCATTGTCATATATTTTGTGTTTTGCAAATTGCTTATTACTCTCTTTCCAAACACACAACAAATTGCAGTTTTTAAGGAATCAAACAGGGATATTTATCAAAAATTAAAAAAGGAATTACATAGGGACTGCTATTGCTATCCTAGAAACAAGCAGATATAGTTGAGGTGTAAGATACAGAAGAATCAAGGATCTCAGTATCTAATTATTGATAAACTCAAAAAACATATGATTATACTAGTTTGCGAAGGAACTTTTTTTTAGGGTGCATAAAAAAGTTCAAATCTTCAAATAAAATCATAAATTTTCAATTATATAAAACATTGTAAAATTTAATATCATTATAAAATTGAAATAATCTAATCGAATCTTTGGAATTGAAATTTTTTATTTTGCTCAATTATAATTTTAAAAATCTATTTAATTTTGAGTGTTTTATATGTAATTCGATTATTCAAAAGTCGATCAGTGAGAACCCAATCTTTAAAAAAAGCAACGGTTATAAAAAATGATATATCACTGTTTGATATTTTTAGATATAAACTTAGGTCACCTAGTAGTTTCTTAATCATTGTTTTGGCATTTAGTAAAATGAAAAAATTTGAAGGTAAACTCTTCTGATTTTTCAAAGGGAATGTCATAGATATTAACTAACTCCATCACTACGCTGTCGTTTTGTCTGCGATCGGGACATGCCCTGCCCGCCCCTTTATGTGCTGAAGCTATAAATCCGAGAAAAAAGGAGGTAAACGGAAGGGAAAAAATGTCAACCAGGTCCGTATGGCGGGCTCGGACCAAAGTCGCGGTGGCGGCCGCCGCGATTTTATCCGGCGGTGCCGCAGCTACTATAGCCTCTTCCGAAGATCCGGCGATGGCTATTAAGCTTTGCACCAATGTCCCTATCCGCCTGGCGCGCGATGTCATAACTGCTGGTTCCATTGCCTTTGGTATCTCCAAATTTTTACCAAGAGCTTTAAATTTCTTAATTTTTATTATTATTCCGTTGTTTTTCTCTTTTAGCTCTGAATTTCACTGTAGAATGCTTAATAAAGCTTTTTTTTTTTTATTGAGGACAAGTTTTTGTATTTTGAGCCGGATTAGGTTCTTACTTCTTAGTTCTTACTAGTGGATTGTCCATAATTGATATTCTGAATCTGAACATATACAGATGTTGCTCATCTTTCTGTTTCTTTGTATTAGGACTTAAGTACAGTCTACTAACAGTAATGTAAATAAAGAATGAACAATCATTTTGGTTTGTAGTAAGACTCACGTCTATATCTGGCTTCATTTAGCCTCTAATTCGCCCAATGGTATTGATTTGCAGTAAGGATTCCATAATCTGTTTGGTTACTTAGGAATACGATGCTTTGCATTGTTCTTTTTGTTATTTTTAGCTTGTTTCATAACTGCTTGAATATTTAACGAGATCGACAGGACTTCTTTAACTGTTTTCGCTGTGTTTATGCATATTACAGTTGCTTAATAGTTGTTATGAAATTATTTAATGTGTCCAAATGCGAGCGTATTTGTTATTTCTTTTAGTTGAATATTTCAAGGCCTGTTTTGTGACGAGTATATTTGTACTAGATTATGAATATTCACTATGGGGACTTCTAGAAGGAAGTCCTGAGAGATCCAAAGTCAAACATGAGGTGCACCTAAGGTCAGCGCGGAAGCTTCAGGATCTGTGTTTCAAAAATGGAGGAATATATATTAAGCTCGGGCAACATATTGGACAACTGGTATGTTCTGATATGCTTCTTTTTATGTTTCAGTTTTTCAATATCACAACAATTTGGGATGGGTTATTAAGGTTAATTTTCTGTTGAGTGAATTCATATAATATGACACGTTGCAGGAATATTTAGTCCCTCACGAGTATGTCCAGACTATGAGGGAGTCCATGCTGAACAAATGTCCAGTTTCTTCGTATGATCAAGTGTGTCAAGTTTTCAAGAAAGAGCTTGGAGAAAGCCCAGATAAAGTATGTGTTAACTTTTCTTGGAAAGTCTATCTAGAGAATGATATTTGAGCTAAACATGCTATTTTGTTTTAGCTAGCCTTTATCTGTTCAATCTAACTAGCATACGAAGTGTGATTTTTTGCTGTTTTGAGAGTACTGCATGCATACTTATATTTATGAGTGGATTATTTTGATGGAGATTCTATTGTGTACTGAGTTGCACTTTTGTCAACAGATTTTTGAGGAATTTGATCCTGTTCCAATAGCAAGTGCTTCTCTGGCTCAAGTTCATGTAGCACGCACCAATGATGGCCAAAAGGTTGCTGTTAAGGTCTGGTTGTTATCACACTAAGCCGAATTATTTTCCATAGGTGCTTGTTGAATAAGTTTGGTGCTTCTTTATGCACAACTTTGTCATGCAATCTTCTGGAAATTCAGGTCCAGCACACTCATATGACAGATACTGCAGCTGCAGATCATGCCACTGTGGAACTGATTGTGAATACATTACACTGGTTGTTTCCTTCATTTGACTACAGGTTATCATTATATATTTTTTAATTGAAACAGTTCAACTAGATTAAAATAAAAATACATATATTTGGCAGGATGCAAGAATACTTTCAACTGTTTTGTGCTATTATTTATTTATATCAGTCTTCTCTTAAAATTATCAATTGTTTCCTGGAGATCTGGAATATAAGGATGCATTAACATTCATTCATATTCTAGTTACATGGGAGATGGACATATCCATGGATGTGGTCTTCATCTCCTTTCTTTTTGAAGTGAATAATTATGCTCCCGAAAGCTTTTTATTGAAAGTTACTTGTTTCCATTTGCAGATGGTTAATTGATGAAATACGCGAGAGTATACCACAGGCAAGTCTGTTGAGCATTTTCTAAAGCTTTCTGGCTCTTTGGAAATTTGCTTGTGTACAAAATTATGGTTTCTAGAGAAACTCATGCTGATTAATTTTTGTTTCTTGCATTTTGTTTAAGATTTTTTTATCTCTAGCTTGATAAAGGATCATATGGCTCCCTAACTTTGTTTTTTTTATAATATGCACTTATGAAAACTTGGCAGTATGGGTTTTCTAACTTGAAAACTTGGTTGTTGAATACATTTAAACTGCTCCTTGAAACTGCTAGAAATGATTAAACAGTGTTATTGGAATTATATGACATTATCTGGTTACTATTAGTAAAAATAGATGGAATATTGAAACTGCTAGAGGCAAAATTATGTATGTCATTAGTATCTTCTCTTAGCAAGCAGTGGTAAAATGAACTTTTGCTGTGACCTTTCCCATATGTACATGTACTGTACCTGTAAACATACAGGTAGAAGAAAAAGGGAGAGTTTTAGGAATATAGTTTTTGAAATAGTTGAAGTTCTCTTTAAGTTGAGAAGAAAATACCTAATTTGTATAGAATATAAATTGGTACCAGATTTTCATGTTACAAAATTATTCAGAAACTTGTCTCGCTAGATAAATGGAAATATCCAGTTCTGGGCAGTGATTCAGGTGATCTTCCTGACGTTGCTCAAACACTTCAATCTACTGGCTGAACCACATACTTGTTATTCTGGTCATGTTTCACTAATCTCAATCGATGAGTTTTCTATGTGGTTTGGTTGATGTTTTATTCTTTTTTTTTTTATGTCTTTGTGCTATTTTCAATGTAAATGAAAATCTTTATTTTGCAATATATTTTTATGAACGTTGATACATACATCTATAAAGCAAGTCATTTTCCATAAAGCCATTGGTCATGTTGCTGCTCTATGTGACTGTTATACATGCTACATGCGATAATAACCTAATGCATTGAATTTTTTTTTTCATGGTTTCCCAGATTGTATTGTCATTAAAATTTGTTAGGACTCATTGATTACTGATAATATCTAAACACATCGCTCTTATTATCTCTTTGCATGTGAAGTTTTCATAACATAAATTTGATGTACATTAACGATTAATACATGTGACTGCCAGGAACTTGATTTTTTAAAAGAGGCTAAGAATAGTGTGAAGTGTTTGCACAATTTCCAGAAGCTATCTCCTCACATTGCAGAATATGTTTATGCACCTAAGGTTTTCTGGAATTTAAGTACATCAAAGTTGCTGACCATGGAATATATGGATGCTGCACAAGTGAATGATGTCAAGGCGATTCAAAAACTTGGCATTCAGCCTCTTGAAGTTGCAAAATTAGTAAGTTGATGGCCTTGATTATGTCTGAACTTTTTTGTGTCCAGACTTGCATGGCTGATAGCAATTGCTGGCTGCCTCTAGAAAGGAGACAACTAGTCATTTGAGCTATTTTATTGTTGCTTGTCCAGTCGATGCTTTATCCTCTCTGTTTGTTGAAAATGCATACAGCTGTGTCAATGAAGTAAAATTTGGGGAGTGTTAACATGATTTAGGACATTAGATTAAAAGTTTACAATAATTTCTTTACATAGCAGTCAATTATTCACTACCAACTTACGGTAACTTTAAGTACACGTAACAGGTATCACACTATCACTTTCTTAATTTCAAGGATATGACCTGTATAAGATTTGTTTGTAGATGTTTGAGCTGCTAATTCTGAGACAAATTTACCTTAGATAATAAGCTTGCTTGAATTTCTTTTTCTTGAATATTGCAGGTTAGTCAAGCTTTTGCTGAGATGATGTTTAAGCATGGATTTGTCCACTGTGACCCTCACGCCGCTAACTTGCTGGTGCGCCCTTTGCCTTCTGGTAGAAAAAGCATATCAGGTGAGGACTATTTTATGCGCTATGCATAATTGCTGCTATGTTCCCTCTTCATTGACTCTGCTATCAGAAATTTACTCTTGGCTAATTTTGGGGAGAGTATTTGCACCCACATGTTCACTCATTTCTCACTAGAATGTCACGACTTTAAAGACTTGGAGTTTGTTCAACTCTGGCTTTCTCAACTTGCGACGGAGACTGAGGAGGTCTTTTGTTCATGAAAACTATAAAAAATAAAATTAAAAATTGTTATGTCGAAATTTCATTTTTTGAGATCCCTCTGATCCACTATATGTTGATATCTATTTTTCTTCTCAATGGCAATCTCACCCTCTCTCCACCAACCCCAAACTCTTTCTAGGGTTTACGGCAGTTATCTGGAAGTTGGTCTGCTGAACTTTTGTCATCTCAAAGTGCTTTGGCATTTCATGCCTTATCGCCATAAAATTCGGATTGTGGCTTGTAGTGCATATAATTGAAATTCCTCCATCCAAACTCTTTTCTTTCAACTTTGTGCAGTATGTTGTGTCTAGTTGGTTTGTGAACACTATTTTTGACCAGCAATGCATATAACTGATGATGCTTTTTCTTAAACCTTCTTTTTGTCTGTGATGGGAGTGTTGTCTAATTGGTTTATGAAATGTCAAGAGTTTATATTTCTCTTGCTTTTCTATAGGCAAGAGAAAGCCACAATTGATTCTCTTGGACCATGGCCTGTACAGAGAACTTGATTTCACTACTAGGTTCAACTATGCTGCTCTTTGGAAGGTAAAATATTGCTCGATCAAATCCAATTCTCTTCTCTTATTATTTATTTGTATTTTACACTGTCCTCATAGAAATTCTCTGATTTGTGTTTGTGATCATCTCACAGGCACTAATATTTGCCGATGCAAACTCAATAAAGGAAAACAGTGTTAAGTTAGGTGCTGGAGAAGACCTATATGCACTATTTGCAGGGATTCTTACAATGAGACCCTGGAATAGGGTTGTGGACTCATCTATAGATCATTTGGTCATACATGGGAATGATAGCGAGCTTTCAGAACTTCAGGTCTCGTTTGTTGATCATTTTTCTACTTAGTACTAGTAATTTATCCTATGAGGAACTATCAGCTGTTATTGACTTTTTTGTTTCAATAGTGAAAAAAATGACGCCCAGATTCTTATTTCTCTACGTATTCTGCAGATGTATGCATCTCAGTATTTTCCTGAAATTTCAGAGCTCCTAAGGAGGCTACCTCGTGTAATTTTGCTGATGCTCAAGACAAATGATTGTTTGCGTTCCGTGAATAATTCTCTGGTATTATTATTGACTGTTCTCATTGTTGCTACTAAAAATATCCATCTTTAGCTAGTTAGTGAAGAATGAAATACAAATTTATGTGAGGCAGTCCTCTTTGAGGTACCTCTAGGAGTGGAGCTGATCTCAAATTTTATTAAAATAATAGCAGCACAACCTAGTCTAAATTTTGACCATCTAATGTTAGTTGATCCGAACTATACTTTTCAAATCATTAAATGCTCAGCCTTGAGAGTTAGGGTGTGTGCTATAGGAATCACACATTGGCTAGTTAAATAATGCCATTTTTGTGAGTTAGGCCCAAATTTTGGAATAGAACGAAAAGAACATGTTAAACAAATAATCTAGAAATTCTGCACGAACGATATACTTGATGCTTCATTCCGTTCTGAAGGACTTAGAGCGTTTTCTGTGGTATGTTTTATTATTCAGCTGAATCTTTTGCTAACTGGTGAAAAAATTTAAGCGTACATGTCATTCTAATAAATGTTCGATGTTATTACTTATTACCATGAAAGGACCTTCTAAAAACCTAAAAATAAATAGTGAGAATAGTCGTGTGTTTTATTTGAGATTATCGAATTACCGATTCAATTTTTTTTCATTGAAACAGTTGCAGGGCTCATGTCTTGATACATTTTTCATTATCGGAAAAGTTTCTTCTGAGGCGGTTCTCGAGGCAAAGAAATCACAAAGAAAATCCTTGTTAAGCAAGTTCGGTATATGGCTGGAAGAAATGTTGCTGGGGGTTCGACTTTTGGGAATGCAGATTGTGTTATGGCTTTTACAATTCAGGAGAGCTTTGCCCGGTTTAAACTAGACAACGCTGCCAAGTTTCGTTTAGCCTTTTCTCCAACCAACCAATACAAATACCTCATTATTGAGTTTTGACTCCATTCTTCACAACATACAAAATTGATTGATTGCCTTCAGGTATTGCAAGTTGATACCTTGATTTATTCTTTTTATATAAAACTTCATCAACCAAAAGGAAAGAAAAATTTGGTGTATTCATTCTTTTGTCTGATCATAAGATGATTCCCATAAATTTTGGGAATACGTTAATTCGAGAAAACCATCTATAGGGGTAAGGTATTTTATAAAACACAATGTATTGTTAGAATAATGGTTAATGGGACCTTAATTTATTACTTTCTGATATAATTCGTCCTGTTTCCATTTTTTCGCCACCGATGTTGTGCTGTGCTGCAATGTCTTACTATATGAATTGCGCTTTTTCTTCTTGTTGTTTACTTCATTATGAGCAGATAGAAATCTTTTATTTTTTGCACTTTGCAAGATTTTGACTCTGTTTGGCACTTTGAAAATTGAAGTGGTAAATAAATATCATTGCTAGTACTTGCTTGTTTTCATCTTGGAGAGCAAATTACTCTATCCACTGAAGCAACGTGGTGTCTGATAATTTGAGATATTAAAATAAAAAGGTTTATGCAAATATATCATGTTGAAGTGAATTCTTGTAAAATGATTTGACATTTGGCAAATGAAGTGAAGTCCAACCCGAATGCAGGCTAGCCATAAATAAGCGATTGCGGGAGATGTGTGAGTTTTGGTCCCCAAACCACTGAAATTGAGTTGCACTTTGTTTGCATTACATTAACTCTTTAGGTGAGTGTTATTGCAATTGTACCATCACATTTTCTGTTTTGTCAGATATACGTTAGGTACGATCGGGTCATTACTTTTTATTTATTCATTACACAAGAGTACGATTGCAGTTGATAAAATGAGAAGCTGGGACGCATTTGGTGTGATATTTGTATTTTGAGGGACATTTGGTGTGATTTTTGACTCGTCTAATTCCTCAATTCAAAATTTACTACTGATGTGGAGATATAGGCAAATGAAGTTTGTTAGCGCGATGTAGAATTAAATGGGCTCCAATTTATTTCCTAATATGCAAGGATATTTTCTTAGAAATACATACTGAATCAATTGATGACGTCCAAAATTTGAAATTAGCTGCTCTCTCTTCAAAGCAATGTCTATTCAAGGTTTATTCTAAATCAATGTGCTTCAACTTTTCAGTTATGATGGAAACTGGAGGGTTCCAGTGTTGAACTTGTAAGTTCTGTATGTGAAATTATATTATGTTCTCAGACTATAATCAGGTATTGTTAACACAATTGTTGGTGTGATATAATTGTAGTAGACTGTAGTCATAGAATATTCCGACAAGTACTACGCTATAACTTCACATTTCTTAAAATTCTAGCGTGATCCAGCAAAATAAACATCCTAATTTCAGTAATCCACAAACATTGACAGGTCACTAGTTTTTTTATGTTTTAAAAATATAATATTAACTCCATATCTCTGAAACAAAATCTTGTTTCTGATTCGCCCTTTAATTTTACAGGTGTATGCCATTTTGATTTAAAATTAGTTCATAAAGTGTTTTTAACTTTTTGTATTTACTGCTTAGTATATACTGATATATCTTGATCATAACATAACAGAGGATTGTTGCTGAAAAGAAATTCGCTTATGAAAGATTAGTTCGAGATTATTTCTCTATTATTTTTAAGTTTTTACAGGTTAATGTTCTGAAAAATTCCGAAATAAATTACAAACATACCCCCTAATTAATTAGTATTAGAAGTTAAAATCTTTTATTTAATAGTATCAAATATATTGTTGTACGAAAAAATTTGTGAATCAAATTTTTAAAAAACAATTCTGAAACTACCTTACATGAATTGTGTACAAAGTCGGCCTTATTGGTTGAGAAAGAGACAAATCATTGATAGTTAAGAGTGAGGTAGCAAAGGAAAAATTAGTTGGGTCAAAGGAGTAGTTGAGTTATAGTGTTGATAAAGAACCATGATATGACTGACATTTATAAAACAGACCCACTAAAATAAAGGGAAAGAACTCAACTAATGTACATCTCATGGCTCACTTTCATCAATTACATTTCTTTTGAGGAAAATATATTAACCCCTCTTTAATTTAAAACA
Organism: Euphorbia schlechtendalii; assembly: GCA_949673415.1. Lineage (NCBI taxonomy): Eukaryota > Viridiplantae > Streptophyta > Magnoliopsida > Malpighiales > Euphorbiaceae > Euphorbia > Euphorbia schlechtendalii. The sequence continues at coordinate 20,351 of CATIWQ010695546.1, forward strand.
AAAATGGAATGTGATTCTGAATTTCAAAAATTTCAATCAATCCTATGAATGTAGCAAAAATGTATCAGTTTGTTCATACAATGTTACTTATTAACCTGTGGTTGAAGGCAAAAAAAAAAAAATCAAAAAATAACATTTTTGAAAAGTTAAACCAATCATATTTTATCACGTGAAAGGGGTTAAGTGATTCATCTTTTTATTAAGTTGAGGGAAGTATTCCATCCTTTTACGATTTAATGGTGACTGTTACCAGGAGTAACGATGATTTCACTTTTCTTCTCTTTATTACTATAGGGCTTTTTCAACAATACTTTTCCTTCATTTTTTCAACCATTAAATCACACTTTTTATTATATTTAAATTAGTTTTGTACGTTACTACCCATAGATCTCACTTCCAATTTTAGGAATAAGTTAACAATTTAGTTGTATGGTTTAGAATAGCAAAACATTGACTAAGGGATAAAAAAATTCGCTATCACAACTACAAGTACATCCATTTTGTTGATGATATAATGTAAGTTGCAAGAATCTGTCAAGCTTGAGACTTTATGTGATTTACAAATATTTATTTTCTCCACTTTTTTTATGTGATGTTTACTTGTATAAGAAGGTTTGTTTGAATAAAAGTTTACAAATTTATTTTATTTTACATAAATCTAATTTATAGCATGAATTTAAGTGAGGATAAACTCTTAATTTGAACTCAAATTGGATTTATTATATGTAATTAATTAATTGGATTTATTGGGTACTAAATAAAAAAAATAGATATAGATAATACCAAATATAAAAAATCATTGTTAAAAAAGTTTCTAGTAGTCAAATATTGGCTAAATTCTGTCACAGTGGTTCTTAACCCTTGTTTGGTTGATGGCCAGTCATTCATTAATGTATGCTATGTTATGACCGTATGATATGGTATGATACGTTTTAAATTATTCTTTAAATAGATAATATTTTTTTAAAATAATGAAAACCTTTAAAGCGTATATAATTTAAGTTGTGGCTCAGACGGAGAGGGTGAATGCTTCCTTGGAGCTATACTTGAGTCACTATGTGAGTGCCAACCAACGAGATTGGGCTAACTTGTTGTCCTAATATATCATAGTTAGCATTAAAGTTCATTAAAAAAAAAAACCCTCACCATCTTTGTTTCTCTTTCTCTTCTACTTTTTCTAATTTGCTTTGAGGATAAAGAACTCCCAACCATTGTTTTGTGTGTTTTTGTCTTTTATAGTTTCATATTTTAAATTTTGTTTTTAATTATTTACATGTAATAAATTGTTGATCTTTCTTTATGCTATCATATCCTTCGATTGTGGATTCGTTGATGTACAACACAACTTTGATAGTTTTATTAATGGGTTAACACAATCCGAATCAAATCAAAAATACATGTTGAACTTTCATATTATATTTCATTTCTATCTCTTTTCATCACGTTCACTCCATATTTGCGAAATTGATTGATGTTGTGAAGTATACTTTCTCGTGGTTGTAGATCTCTGGTAATCGGAAGTGAAACTTACAAAAATGTATATTACATAATTATTATTTTTAAATTTTTCTTATCTCTCAATGTGGTTAGATTATGTTCTTCTCACTTTGATAGTATTTTCATACATCAATCAAGATGTACTCCAAATTTGAGTATCAATAATAAAAAATTTTCTTGTCAAAAAAAACTGCCCGGGGTTTGATAGGGAAAATTTTGAATTCCTAGATGGATGGTGCAATTAGCAATAAATGAAGAAGAAAAAAGCAATTATATTTATTACTATTTGAGCTTCATTCTATTTCCAACAAAACTTGCCCTGTATAAGAGGGGACAAATCATTCAATCAGCTGTTTTTGGTTGTTGGATTTTAGCCACCAAAAACTAAGTGCTTTCGTTCATACACATAACAAAGATTGGATTTTTCTGCAGGAAAAACAAAACCCAAAAGTAAAGTTGCCTTGTTTTCTACATTGAATTAAAAAAAAAAAATAATGGTGGGTCCTTCAAGGCCATGGCGGTTGGGCTTCCATTCTCTCTGACATTCATGCTCTCAAAGTATCCTCTCTTTCTCTCCCTGAAAACTTGTTTCAGCTTAAATACTGTCTAGCTAGCTGATTTCTAGGTTTTATTCATTAATTTGTTGATTCTTGGTGGTAAAGATCTTTCCTTTTTTGGTTTTCAAACAATACCCATGTTTTATAATTGATTGTTGGTGGAATTTGTGTATTCATCTCAGGCTGATATATTATTGAGAGGTTATTATGGGTGGAATTCAAGAAGGGCTGTTGAAGTTCTGGATGACATTTTCCCCAAGTTATTTGAGTTAAAAGTACTTATTACCAAGCTTCAGGGTCAAATTGAGCATTAGTTGGCCTAGAAGTGATATTATGTATTGATTTTTTATTTTTTGCATGGCTAGTTTTGATTTTACAGTAGAGTTTTTTGAAAATAGTTATCTAAACATTCTTTACTGACTCTTGCATTAATTAAAACTATACTGCCAATTGTAAAATATAAATTCCTGAAACGTTTATTTTCAGTCCAAGCCTTAGCGAGATGGTGCGAACAAACGAGTCGTGCAACAAGTATTCCGAAGCATGTCTTAAACTATGCCAGGAGTTGGGTGTTAAGGTTATTGACCTTTTCCGAGCTCTCCAAAAAAGAAGCGATTGGAGATCTGTTTTATTTTTAACTTTTAAGTTAAAAAAGTTATAAAAAACACTTCTCATTATCTGACTTATAAGTTAAAATCTCCTTAGAAAATACTTTTAAGTTAAAAGTTGAAAAGGATAAGTTTTGAGAAACACCCTTTTAATTTGTAGTGGACTACTGGTGTTAATTTTGCATCAAATAATTAGGAATTTTCAGCATTCAGAGAAGAAAAGAAACGGAACTTTGGTTAATTTTTTGTTAATCTTGTAAAGTATTTATAATATTTCATATGTTCAATGCTGTTGGTTTTTTGTACCAAACTTCTCTCCCTTTTTCTAAAGAAAAGAATTGAGGACGGAAAATGGTACAGGTCGAGCATCCTAACTAGGTTGACATTTTCGAAGGTCAAACGACAAAAATCCAATTTAATAATGTATAAAAGAAAAAGAAAATAAGAATACAAAAATGTTCACGAAACCAAAACAAACGTGAATGAATATAAATTTGTTCACAAAAATCATGAAAAAACTAGTTAGAGCAAAGAGAATGGACTTCATTCGTATAAAGAATCTTACCGTGTATGAAAAGAGCGCCTGCCATGTGATTTTCATTAATAATTTATGAGTTGCGATTGTGCTTTCTTTATCAACTTAATTTTTTTATCAAACGGTTTCATGACATGGTATTATTAGAGTAATTTGGACCTATAAAGGTCTAGCGTTCAAAATTCAAATCAAAGTTCTGTTTCTTTTTATTGTATTCTTTTTAGGCCAACTTGGATTGTTAAAATGAATTTCAACAGATAGTAGAGTGAGTTTGTGTTGTTCCAACTAAGCCCAGAATATAATCGCGTGCGAGGAAGCATCAAGATTAATATATGAGCTATGATTGAGTCTTACCTATCATCTTAAGTTATTATGGTTGATGAAAAACATGATCAACGGTTGTTCGGTTGTGGTTGTGCATGAACATGTGATCGCCAGGTGCGGTGTAAGTAAAAAAATGTCCAAGACAGTCGTGCTTTTTATTTGATAAAAAAACTATATAGACTTTACAAGTGGTAAAATATCAATTTTCTAAAAAAATCAGAGGCTTCTTTTATGAAATCGATCTTAATACTGTCAATTTTATGTGAAATTCCTATGACAGTATGAAAACAGAAATCTGTAAGCTAATAAAACTATAAAAGTGAAATTGAAGTTTAAAGCATACATATTCCATTTAGATAACAAAAAAAAAAAAAAAAAAAAGTCAAAAAGGGAGTTAGAGATGTGAATCTTAGATGGCGTAATTGATAAGGTGATGAATAGTTGGTTGGCAAAGAGAATCTTTGTGGGGCTTAGTTGCTGCTGCTTTTTTATGCATATTTAACTATACACAATATCATGTTTTTCTTCGTATCTAACTCATGTCCGTCAATCAATTTAATCCCAAATCATTTACATACAATCTATAATTATGTTATTTGTGAGACTATATATATTTATATTTTGTATATTAGTAGAAAATATAGTAATTTATATGTATTCACTGTTAAAAATTTGATGCAGCTGTTAAATATTGTGCAGCTACTATGTAAATACTATGTGATTACTATGTAACATTATGATGCAGGGTCTACATCATTAATATTTGATGTATTATGTTTCCTTATCATTTACGGTTTGTGCCATTGAGTTTTCTTATAAACAGGATTCAATTTTTCTTATTCAATACATCTCAGAGATAATAAATAAAATCTCTTTCATATTCCCTCTATGCTTCTCTCCTTATAGCTATAATATTCTTGTAATTATATTTTATTTCTAACACATTATCATCATGACTTTGCTCTATAAAAAATCCAACCAAATATTCCTAAAGTAAGGTGTGATTTTATTTTCAAATATGTCTCATTTGAAAAATCTTGATTTTGCTCCTCTTGATGTATCTGGGAAAAACTACTTAACTTAAGTGGTCGATGCAAAAATACATTTAAGATCACTGGGTCTTGAAATAATAATACCTCAGCATAACATAAAGCTTTGGCCCTAGTTCTTCTCCGCCCGTCACCTTGATAAAGGAGTTAAGACAGAATACCTGATTGTTGAAGATCCCAGCTGAAAGACAGGTATGATCACTTAAAGAAAGTATCTCTACCACGAGCTCGATATGAATGGAATAACTTACGATTACAAGATAAAAAATCTATGAGTGAATATAATTCTGAACTTTTTAGAATTATTTTAATTTTGAAATTATGTGAAGAGCCAAAATTTGACGATGAATTACTGGAAAAGACATTTTCCACTTTCCATCCAAATAATGTTATCTTGCAGAAATAATATAGAATGCAAGGCTATAAGAAGTATAGTGAATTAATTGCTGCTCTCATTTTAGCTGAGCAAAGAAATCAATTGGTATTTGAAAACCATGAACTACGACCCACAGGAACAGATCCATTGCCGGAAGCAAATGCAATAGTTCATAGTAATAATGACAATCATAATGGACGCGTGATAAGTGTATAATTACACTTATTATCATAATAATTTTACACATTAAACACCATAGTTTAACTCATTTTTATACTTCATATAAAAGATTTCACGTGGTATGTAGTTACTTTTTATGCAAATGCAGGTACTAGGTAAATTTTAAAAGTACAATGATTAAAGTTGGAAATCTATGAAAAAAGAGTGAAAAATGTGCAAAAAGATGCGTGGAACTTAAGGATTTAGCTTAGGATCGAAGCTGTTTAAGATCGGTAAAGTTACAAGAAGGATTCTGAAGAAAAACACAATTCACGGTCGCGATAACCATTCGCGGTTGCGACTTAGTATTCTTCAGAGCAGAAAGTTGCCAACCAAGTATTCAAGGTCATGACATGTACTTCGCAATCGTGACATTAACGGTTTTTTGGTCAACTCTTCTCTTCTTTCAGCAGCCGGAACCACCATCAACTATGAAACGAAAAGACACCTTTTGGAAGTCAACCAATCATGAAAAGGTGCCTTTCCATTGTGGATAAGATCAACCCAATTCAACCAATCACAATGAAGTGATGCAATCTTTCACCAATGGACACAACTCTTCATTTGGATAGACACGACCCTTCGTACTCTATAAATAGGGCTCCAAACTCACCAATTTCGTGGCATGGATTGTGAGTGATTATGTGTGTGTTATAGTGCACGTCTATGCATAGATAAAGAGTAAAAATATCTAGATTTTGCTACGTTCATAAGTGTGAGCGAGAAAATGTATAAGTGATTCAAACCCTATTTCGATCACTAGATTTCTCTACATATTCGAGCGATTTGTTGTATAAGTGTAATTGCAAATCACTTATCAATAACAGTTTTTGTTCTTCAATATTAGTTTATTCGATATTCACAAAGAATAGCATCCTAACGAAGGTTCTGTATGAGTCGAGACCGAATTCAAAGCAGAAGCAGGAATTGCGGGAATTGACAACTCCCATTAAAGAATGGATACGGTTTGATCAACTTTAGCTTTCACTTGCATACCTTACAACTTTGCTTTGCTTTCTACTTTTACTTTCTATTTCGAAATTTATGATATGTCTATGTGTCATAATGTGTATTTCATGTTGAGTCTTTTATATTAATAAAGTTATATGCTTTTGAGTTAACTTTCAGAGTAGTTTCGGGGTTAACGAGACTGTGTATAATCACTGGATCTGTGATTATAATGTTGTTTAGTGAGCCAACATTTTTGGAATGGTAACTTGCTAAATATGGCTATGTGAGAGCTACTCGTATAAGCATAATAATATTGTCATCCGGGTTTATATAATCGTCTTAATTCATTTGCACTAGATTTAGAAAAGTCATTTCATGTGTCGCTCTGCGATGAATAATTGAATATCTGAGTGTTTAGAACCAAATCTGTTAAATTAATCTAGTGTACGTAATATCTTTGAGGATTTTGCATGTTTTCCTTGCTATACTTGTTCGTAGGGAATATCTATATACTTTTTATCTTTTCTAATCTTTCATACATTTATCTATCCATTTATCATTTCAATCCTCCAAACTAAATTACATTATTTTTTTGTTCCATTTCTCTTGTTGATCTTTAGAGCTGGTTCCTTCCCTGTGGGATCGAAATCTTTTAAAACTACATCGCAACTGTATACTTGTAGTTATCATCATTTTTCTATTTGATAAGTGTATTGACAACACCTATACTTTAAAACCAAAATCTTGCGAACAAGTTATTAAACTTATCAATAGAAAAGTGGTGAATAACGCGGCCGCAGAAATGGTCATGGTCGAGGTAGAGGTCATGGTCATAGTCATGGTCATGGTCGTGGTCGTGGTCGTGGTAGAGGATATGATAATAATAATTCTCACCAAAAGTGGAAAAATAATAATAGTCATCTAAAGTGTAACAATCAAAGTAATGAGAATAAATGTTATAAATGCGGTATGACTGATCATTGGTCACGAACTTGTAGAACCGCTAAACATCTAGTGATTTTATACCAGGCTGATCTTAAGAAAAGTACTGAACCAAAGACTAATTTAATACTGGACAATAATGACTCAATTAATATGACAAATATTGATTTGGAAGATTTTCTGTTACTCAGCAATGGTCAAAAAGAAAAATATGAATAATAATAATAATAATAATTTATTTACTTTATGCATTTGAAATATATATTGTTTATTATTATTATTATGTTTTTCTTCGTATCTAACTCATGTCTGTCAATCAATTTAATTCCAAATCATTTACATACAATCTATAATCATGTTATTTGTGAGACTAGATATATTTATATTTTGTATATTAGAAGAAAATATAGTAATTTATATGTATTTACAATAATTGATTGATTTGATGCATTTGACTAAATACGATTAATGAGATAGAAATACTTACATGTACTATCACGTGTCAAATTTTAAAAACTAATTATATATTGGAATCCTATGTGTATTATAAACATTTCAGAATTTTTTAGACAAGTCCCAGTTTGTTTTCCATTAATTTTTTCACGATTTTACCCTAGAAATATCTTTAATTTCGAATATAGATGTTGTGCGCAATGCGGAAGCGGATCGAATTCAGAGAAAACTAGCCGGAAATAGCAAATCGTTCTATAGCATTTCAAGACTCAGTATACAGGATAAACAGTGACATTCAGCGTAAACAGTAAAACTGACGATAAAGAACACACTCAGTTTTAACGTGGTTTCTGAAATCCGTTTTATGGGATTCCGACTATTCCACGGGGAAAGGCACTCCGGCAATGCTTTATTGATCATAAATAAAGAATGTACAGCCAGCAAGTCCAATTGCAACACAATATCACACTTCTCTTAAGAACTCGATAGAATTTACAAAGTCAGCAAGATCCTGTACAGATGAGAAGAGCCAAGAACAAACAATTGAGTACAAACAAGATTTACAGAGCTTAAGCCTTAAAGAATCGAACAAGAAGAAGAGATTAGAGCCAGTGAACCCAAGAGGAACCCCAAGAATCCTCTTCATAGAATCTTTCTCTACTCAGCACCAAAACACTCAGCACACTATACTCAGTTTCTCAAATATGATATTATGATTATTCTATCTCTCACTCTCTAGAAACGGCAGAAGCAGCCCATATATATAGGCGCGACAAGGATCACTTAAACTCATCCAATGAGCTCCCTTCAATCCAACGATCTTGATCAAAACAGTGCAATAAGATTGGACTTAGGCTGAACATGGATTTGAGTTGTCAGGCCCACAAGGATCAAAGCAACATCT
>CATIWQ010695687.1:0-18556 GCA_949673415.1 Euphorbia schlechtendalii
TACGCCATGAAGTCCACTAACAGAAATTGCCAATAACCGAAAACTAATGCAGTCAACAATGCAACAACTAACTAGAGAAAATATAGCTAAGTGGATTGAACTAGTCAAGAAGCCTTGCTGGCATCCTGGTCTTTCTTCTGGATCGGTTCACAGTGATCTGATCCGGTTCGTGGTTGCTTTGGTTCGCAACAATCATTCACTAAATTGAGTGTTTCTTATAAGTAACAAGTTGTTGATTTGTTGACAAAAGCACTTCATTCTCCAGATTTTGCAATACAAGCAGACATGTTGAATCTTATCACCATTGAGTAAGCTAATTTTGTCCATGAAGCTCAAAGACAAGCTTTTCATTTTCTGTTGTTTGTCTTTTCATGATTCTCAGCTTGCGGGCGGATATTTGAAGTGACAAAGTTTAATTGTAAAGTGTAAGTTAGTTATTTAGTTTATAGTTATAGTTGTTACAAGGTTAGTATAGTCGTTTCATCTAAAAGGCTAATGTGGTCCTTGTATCATAAGAAGGGTAAAATTTAGCCTTTCTTCTTCATTGTATTCATTACTTTTCTCCATTCGACTTTCTCTGTAACTCTTGGTAATTTGTTCAAGTATATCATTGAAGTTTATTTCATCGATGACTTCTTTTGAAAAAGTGTACAAACTATGGTGTTATTAATGCAACCCTTTTTTAGCCGATGTTGTTATAAATCAATTTTGATCATCAAAGTTGAAAATCTTAGGGGCCTAAGATTTTCAACTTTGATGATCAAAATTGATTTATAACAACATCGGCTAAAAAGGGTTGCATCAATAACACCATAGTTTGTACACTTTTTCAAAAGAAGTATAAAAAAATACATTTCTGAAAAAAATTGCTCATCATTTATTATCAACCCTGTAGAAAGTGCTATTAAAATCACAATTTTACTAATAATTATTACTCACCAATACGTGGAAAAATTATACGAACATGTTTACGAGCTTTCGAGTCAATCCTTAGAAGGTTTGATTTGGTTTATTAATATTTTGAACCAATCACGAACTCGAGTCGAGCTCTGACCGGGTTTTGGCTGAACCGAATATCGAAATGTTCACGAGTCACTAAACTTATTAACACCCCTAATTCACCTTAACAGACTGATTTAGTATATCATGTATATCATAATGCTAAATAACCTATACCACAAGCCTAAAAAAAAAAAGGCTTGTAGCATTTGATGTCATCAAAATTAGATATTCTGTATAATAAAACTTTTACAAAGAATATAAAATTAAGTCTCATAATTTTTTTTATAATAATAGAAATGCAAATAGTAAATAGTGGGCTCACCAACGCACTAAGTTGAAAAGTGTAGTGGCTAAATAATTACAATTTCACATGGATTGCTAAAGTTATAAGCCATGAATGAAGCAAACAATTTTGTCAGAAGATAATTCATGTTCTACATTAACAAAAAGAATGATGTCGGGTCATTAATTTTAATCAGTCTAAATTATAAAATCAAATCAATCATAATATATAATTAAATCAAATAGAATTGACATAAAAATAAAGAAAATTATTAAAAGTTGCGAGGCATACAAGACGATGCTGACAACCGTGTTGTAGTTGTTGTATTCACATATAAGTATATTTATAAAGACATATAAATGTAAATGTGCGTGTCAACCCCAAAATTCAATTGGTGGCCTATATTGACAGAAAAGATTCTTATAAGGATACTGACTATTCATAGAACAATTACATAAGTTACAATTTCCTATTGTATCATTGGTATTTTTTGGTTATCTGCTCCAATAATATTTCCATTTTTTCACATAATTTTATTAAATATTAATTGTCCATCCAATAAAAAGTTTCTTCTATATTGGATCTATAAGTTAAGATATTAAATTACCATATCTTATGCAACCACAAGAGAAGACAAAATTCATACAAACTTAGCTATAGATCATTGGTTTTCACGATTCCCTCCAAAAATTTGACGCATTAATATTTAGTCTAAAGTACAGAAAAATTCAATGTGATTTAGCGCCACTTTTGCAAAATATCATAGGTGGGTGGGGTTCGAAAGCGTGCTACAGGTTTAATAGAGTTGGCGAAATGAATATTATGAATATTAAACCATGTCCCTATTTTGATAAATGAAATAATGCAAGTTTAGACCTTAATAATTGTTGGTCCACATTAGCTTAATAACTGAGCAGAAGGGGTGAATGCAGTTACTTAGTTCTTTTTAAGATTTAAAAAAATTGTTTTTAAATTCAGTTTTTAGATTCGTGCTGAGTAACTTATGTTATGAGCGGGTCTAAAAGCTATTAACTACTCAACTTCACTAAACTACTTTATCTTCAATCTATGTTGAGTACTTAGCTTAGATTGCTTTTTCAAACAAAACTTATAAAAAAAGAGATGATTAATGAGCAAAGACACTATAAAGACAACGACAAGGCATAAGAAAGTTAACACTTGAGATTTTATCCTAGTTCAGCCCCGAGCCTACGTCAAGTCCCCATATTCTTTTCCGAGCTTTAATCCACTAGTGTTTTTTTCCTTCCTTATGGGGAGAAGCCTTTACAGCGGGTAGACGTGATTATAGAAAATACCTTTCTTTCCAACTACCACTCAACCATAGTTTGGGTACCCTTCCTAAAATGTCACTTAGATTTGAATTGAAAGATTGCGAACTAAGGATTTCAACTTATAAGAATCATTGAATTCTGTTACAATGTTAAATCTAATCTGATATCTCTCTATTACAAATTGATTGAAAGATTAGCGTTTGCTTTAGAATGCTTGAGTTTGGAATTTTTGAATGCTGGGAATAATTTGATAGTTTTTCAGCTCTTAAGAATTCGAGGTGATTCACCAAGTTTGAACGTCTGCTTTAGTCTTCTATTTATACTTGGAAGAGTTGGAAGTTGCCGTTGCAAGCTTTTTATCTTGACTCAATCTTTAATTTCTCTTCTCTTTACAACTTTTGAATATGTCCGTTAAAACAAATTCCAGGACGTTTAGAGACATAGAATAATCCGTTAATATTAATGCATAAAAAACTCGCTTCTTCAAGCAATTCCGTTCTAATAGAGAGGCATGCAAGATGCAACATGGAAGCTTGTGATTTGTCTAATTACTGACATTACAGAGTTGTGCAGAGAAACTGAGAAATGTCGCATGTAAGAGGATACCTTTTACGTTGGACGCTAGCGAGGAATCTCCAACATTTTATACTGACACCTTTTGGATGTGAGGACCACTTGAATATCTTCTTCTATTTCAGCGCTTTTTACCTAAAAAGCATTAAAGAAATAATTCGTCTCTCACAAATTGAGTCAAAGGCACGTGTGTCATAAGTATCAAAAGAACTTAGCTTTTAATTAATAAAAGCTACCCACCTTCGTTGAGTCTATATCATATAAACTATGTAATACTCAGCCTCACTCAGATTTTCTTACACTAAGCCATAACTTAATTAAAAACTTAGTTAACTGAGTTATTTTCCCTTAAACAAACTCAAGTAAACTTGTTTAATTAAGAGTCTCCTTAGTATGCAATTAATTCACTATCCTAAACAATTTGTTATTTTTAAAATGTTTTAGGTATTGTGAAGTACTATTTAACTTGGATTAAACAATCTCCCCCATTTTGGAACAGATAACAAACCAGGTAGTAGAAGAAATTAATTAAATAAATAGTTCATAGATATAGAGATACCTGATAGATGATGAAAGACTCCCTCATACTGAGTGAACTCCTTAGTCAGTACATACTCCCCCATACAGAGTGGATACTGTTCAATCAACATAACTTCCCCCATACTCAAAGGAATTTTCTTTAAGAGTGGATACTTTTCCTTGAGGTTGGTCTAGTTACTTTCTACAACAGTTTATGAGCAAAAATAACATAACAAATATGGCAAGTTAAGAAGCTCTTAACTTTGATAGAATAAACTTGTAGTATTCTTTATTGATAAAATAACTTAGTCAATATACAAATTGTGTCTTATACTAAGTAATTATAAAATATAGCACTATTATACGTTTTTCTATTTCTATTCTAAGGCTATCAACGGGTGTGGTGCTATTGAGAAGAAGAAGATCCGCCACTTTTTAGATAAATTTGATAGCGTTGTTGATGTTGTTGGTGATGTTGAGGACGTTGAGGCCTTTGCGAAATTGAAGATCTATACTTTTGAGTCATCCTTTGTTATCTATGCTTTGACCATTTGTTCAAGACACAAATTAAAGGAGTCTAGAGCAAACTGAAAGTCCTCTTACTTTCTAAGGATGGCTGGTGAGATTTCTTGCTCTAGTTTCTCCTTTCCCTTCAACGAAAGGATGTCTTGATCATTAAGCTCTTGCAGAAGCAAGTGATGACACCTGGTGAGATGAGAAATTCTGTCGAAGCCTTGGAAAGCAAACTGTTAACAGCACGGCAAGAGACCTTTGAAATCTGATGCAGATAGAGCTATCTTCAGCTTTGCTTCCAACGATCCTTGGGTACATGATGTTCATAGAATTGTCTGTGAACTCAATGTCCCTTTCATTATACATACCATTAGTCACCAGTTGGTCTACATTAAGTTGAATATCATGAAGATAATCCTTCAGGGCATTCAGTTTCTTATGCGCTAAGAGACCGTTGTTAGGGTCAAGGGACTTAGTAAGCTCAAGAAACAGTTTTCCCATGGCTTCTAATAAGGCTTTCTATGCTTTCTTCACTGAATTGTATGTGTTGTTGTTGATAAGTTTACAAGGTGACTCAAATTTCTTTCTAAGCGCATTAATATTGAGCATAGGCTTATCTACTTTCTTGGTAACTTTATCCATTATTTCACCACTTTATCAACTTTCTTATCATAGGTAATCATCAAGATTGATATTTTCTCCAATAGCTGGCACATGGAATGCCCAAGATCCATGTTCACATCTAGTTACTTGGATAATTCATGGATCTTCTTATCTGTGCTGCTCTTATTTTGCTGCTCTTATTTTGGCTTGTTATTCGCTAAACTTGTGAAACTGTTTAGTTTGAGTTGTTAGAGTAGCATTCAAACGACTCAGCTGTTCAGTGGAAGCATCTATTCTACATTTCACTTTTCCTACCACTGTATTTGCAATGGTAGCAGAAGTTGGGATAGATGAGACAACCACCTTGAGCTAAGCTGTAGAGTCACTCAGCTCAGTTAAGATCATAGCCATCTTATCCACGAAGCTCTTTGTGCTTTCCTTTGTAAAATGAATCCTTATTGTGTATAGGGCCTCTTGAATCTTCTCAAACTCTTCAAAATAATTGGATTCAGAGGGGATGTTGAAGTGTTCATCGAACTTAAGAAGCTTCACCTTTTTCTTCACGACAAGTCCGTCAATTCTTGTACCAGTGGTACTTGGCTTGCTGCACCATCCAATTTAGAATCAATTTGGAGAGTTGGGAATTTCTTCCTGGCCAACTCTCTAATCTGAGCTAAAATGGTTGAATCAGCCAAGTCCACTTGGACTTGCTTATTGTTGGAGGGAGTTTCTTCCTCGGCTGTATAATTTGCCTTGGAAACTTGCTCACTTACTTTCCCTTGCTGAGCGGAGTTCTCAGCTTCTAGAAATTCTCTAATGTGATGGATAAGAGGGGTAGTGGATGGTTTTGAAGAAGGGGTAGGTGTAAAAGTATTTTATACAATTTGAGAAGAAGTAGAGGTTGGTTTAGATTTTACTAGAGAATGAATGATTGTAGTTTTAGTATTTAGAGGTGGTGAAGAACAGGTGGTGTTTTCTTGGGAATTATTTGGTACCAAAGAGATTTGAATAGGGGAATTTACAAGATAAGGATTTTGGGAAGGAGAATTTATAGTAGAAGAAGGTATTTAAGAATTTACAGAGGAATGTTGTTTAGGATTTACAGAGGGAATTTGTAAAGGATTTACAAAAGGAATGGAGGAAGGATTTTTATGTACCTATTGGTTGGCTGTTTGACCCAAGGATGGATCAGCCTCTAGTAGCTCAGTCTTAGATGGAAGTGTCTCAATTTTCTGAGTGTGAAGGGGGCTTGGGATTTTTTCCCCAAGAAGAGAAGATTCTTCTTGGTTGATGACCTCCATGTCATCATCATCATCCTCGCTGCTCACAATTTGAACATTTTTTTGGAGTGAATTGTGGTAGTTCTCTTTCATAGCATCTCCATGACTAATGGTTTCAATGTCCTCTTTTGTTTTCATGGAGCTACCTTGGGAAACATCTTTGGCCTCTACAAACTTACACTTCTTTTCACACAGGCCCTCACCTTGCTCTCTTACATCCTCTTCTTCTTCTTTTTACTTCGCCTCAACTTCCCTCTAAACTTGAGTTTTAAGCTTCAACTTATTTCTTCCTTTGGCTTAAGTTTGGGTAGGCATATTTTCTACCCTTACTTTTATTGGGCTAGGTCTCAGCCTCTGAGCCCTAGCTATGGCCTTATGAGAAGTGGGAGTAGAGGCTGTTGAAATTTTCTCTAACTGATATGATATAGGAACGTCATCAGCAGTTTCTTCAATTGAGCCTTCATAATCCACTACAAATGTTCTTCATCCTCCTTAGCACATTTGCAGGGAACACGATTGATTCCACTCTTACCTTCTTTATTTTAACGTATTAAACCTTAGTGTATCTAGTGTGGACTTGCTTGTTCTTCAGCTTGTGGAAGTGGTTGAAGTCTAGGGTTTTCTTCAATAGAAACACCGTCTCTCCCGATCTATCGATGAAGCTTGAGATATCCATCCTCTCATCCTTCATGAGGGAATTAATCAGATACCCATAGTGGCAGACGGTAGTAACTTTAGTCAAGTGATGAAGAATCATCACTAGCAAGTTAAGTTCTTGCCTTCTACCATATGGTAGACTACACACCTCTCAAAGTAAGTGCAGCTATCAAGGGACCCTATCTTGGGTAAAATCAGCTTCACCAACAATTCATGGTATGCATTTGCTTCCCAATTCATCCCAAATGTAGCCATTTCTTCATATCCATAGTCTTCTAGGAGTTTCCAATCTTTAGGGAAAGCCACTATTTCTTCTTCTCCAATTCTCCTCAGCTTGGTGCCCTTTCATGGCATGTTGATAAGATTGCTAATCAACTTACCACAGATCAAGTAGGAGACTTTGTTGATCTCCACCATGAGAACATCATTAAACCCTTGGATGGAGTAGAGATTAGCATAAAATTCTTGACCAATTCCTTGATAGAAGGAAAATCCATCAGAATGAATTGACTGAGGTTCTACTGCTTGATGACCCCGGTGCATGGTTTTATTCTTCAGCATATTGCCATATTCTATCTCGAACACTAGTCTAAACTCTTGATTCCAGGCTAGTCAATCTTGGTGAAGATGGTTCTATGGGGTAACACAACCTTCTCCGCGGTTTCATCTATGCACACAAACATATTTTTCTTAGAAGCGCCTTAAAGAATGAGAGTTTTCTTGGTGTTAGCCATTTGCAAGTTTAGAGAATTTGAGAGAGGAGAAATTAGGGTTCTTTGCAAAAATGCTTAAGAGTTTGAAATTGTAGGTAACTTTTTCTCTCCAGTAAGTTTCCTCTTATATAAGCTCTTCAACTGGAAAATGATACGTGTTGCTCTCCCGAAAATAAGATCAAGTTTAAAACGATGGGTTTCAAAATTAGACTGTTCTAATTCAAAGCATCCTTTTAGTAAAGTAGCTTTTGAGTTTTTAACCATGAAATTGAATTCACAACATTACTTTGAAAAGTTAACTGGGTTAATTACATGTTACCTCATTCGGTTGAGTTAAGACTTGATTTTCAACACTTAGCCATTTTTCTTAAATTTTCCTTCACATGGGGTTTGCCATTTCAATTAGCTGCTTGAGAATATTGAATTGCTCCTTTGCTAATGGTTTGGTGAATATGTCAGCTCGCTATTCTTCTAAAGGAACATACTCCAATTTGACATCTCCCCTTATCACATGATCCCTTATGAAGTGAGGTTTTATATTGACATGCTTCATCCTGACATATTGAACTGGATTCTTGGATAGGTCAATTGCGCTCTTGTCATCAAACATAACTTCAAGGAATTTATACTTTATACCATAATCCTCTAGTTGTTGCTTAATCCATAGTAGTTGTGCTACGTAACTTCCTACTACCATGTACTAAGACTCAAAGCAACAGAAGTATGCTTCTTGATGTACCATGAGACAAGGCATTCTCCAAGGAAATGGCATCCTCCTATGGTGCTTTTCCTATCAAGCTTGCCTCTACCATAATCTACATTTATGAATCCTCTAGGAGAAAAATTGAGCTATTAGGATACCACAAACCTACATCAATTGAACCTTGCAAGTACCGGAGAATTCTCTTACAGTTACTAAGTGAGATTCACTAGGGGTAGCTTGATAACATGTGTAATAACACACTGAGTATTGAATATCAGGCCTACTAACTGTTAAGTAAAGGAGAGAACGAATAACACGTCTGTAGAACTTGTTATTTACAGGCTTTCTAGCATCATCCTTACTCAAGATTGTGTTAGTGGCCATGGGAGTGGATGTTGGCTTCGAATGCTCCATATCAAACTTCTTCAGGACATCTTTCGCATATTTTGCTTGACTAATGAAAATTTTATATTCACTTTGCTTGATTTTTTATAAGTGTATAATTACACTTATTATCATATTAATTTTATACACTAAACACTATAATTTAAGTCATTTTTATACTTCATATAAAAGATTTCACGTGGTATGTAGTTTTTTTATGCAAATGCAGATACTAGGTAAATCTTAGGAGTAAAATGACCTAAAGTGGAATTCTATGAAAAAAGAGTGAAAAAGGTGCAAAAAGATGCGTGGAACTTAAAGATTTGGCTTAGGATCGAAGCTGTCAAAGAATGATGAATTTACAAGGAGAATTCTAAAGAAAAATGCAATTCACAGATGTGACAACCATTCACGATCGCGACTTGTTCTTCTTCAAAACAGAAATCTACTAATCAAAGATTCATGGTCGCGACTTGGACGGTTTTCTGGTTTAATCTTCTTAACTACCAATCGCTAGATAAGGACGATCAACCGCCATCAACTACCAACAAATAAACACCTATCAGAAATCAACCAATCATGAAAAGGTGCCTATCCATTATGGATTAGATTGAAGCTTCTTAACCAATCACAATGAAGTGATGCAATCATTCACCAATGGACATGACTCTTCGTATGGATAGACGTAACCCTTTGAACTCTATAAATAGGGCTTCAAGACCTCACAATTTCGTGTAGCAGCAAGTGGTGCATTAGAGTGCATGAGTGAGATATTGTGTATGTATAGATAGAGAATTTGCTACGTTCATAAGTGTTAGCGACAAAATGTTTAAGTGATCTGAATCCTTGTTTCGATCACTAGATTTCTCTATATTCTCGAGCGATTGTTGTATAAGTGTACTTGCAAATCACTTATCAATAAAAGTTTTCGTTCTTCAATATTTATATGTTCGATATTCATAAAGAATAGCATCCTAGCGGAGGTTCTGTACGGGCCAAGACCTAATTCAAAGCCGACGCAGGAATTGCGGGAATTGACGACTCCCATTAAAGAGTGGATACGGTTTGATCAACTTTAGCTTTCACTTACATACCTTAAAACTTTGCTTTTCTTTCTACTTATACTTTCTATTTCAAATTTTATGATATGTCTATGTGTCATAATGCGTATTTCATGTTAAGTCTTTTATATTAATCAAGTTATATGTGTTGAAGTTAATTTTAAGAGTAGTTTCAGGGTTAACAATATCATGTTTAATCACTGGATCTGTGATATAATGCTGTTTAGTGAGCCAACATTTTTGGAATGGTAACTTGCTAAATATGGCTATGTGAGAGCGACCCTTACTAAGCATAGTATTGATGTTGTCCAGGTTTATATAATTATCTTAATTTGTTTATGCTAGGTTTAGAAAAGTTATTTCATGTGTTGCTCTGCGGTGAATAATTGAACATCTGGGTATTTTGAACCGAGTCTGTTAGATTAGTTTAGTGAATCGTAACATCTTTGTTGAACTTGCATGTTTTCTCTGCTATCCTTATTTCGTAGGGAAAATCTATGATTCTCTAATCTTTCATATCTATATTTACTCATTCTTCATTCTAACCCTCTTATCCAAAATATTAAATCTATTTTATTTTCTTTATTCTGTCTTCCTTGTTGATCTTTAGAGCTAGTCCTTCCCTGTGGGTTCGATATCTTTTAGAACTACATCACAACTATATACTTGCAGTTACCATCATTTTTCTATCTTGATAAGTGGTATTGACAACACCTATACTTTACGTGAACAAGTTTTTGGCACCATTAATATATAGCCAAATTCTTTGAGAAAAAGTTATTAAACTTATTAATAGAAAAGTGGCGAACAATTTTCAATCCAAGGAAAAATTTTAGTTCTCCCATCATTGACATTTCAAATTCAATCTTCATTTCCATGCTGAACTTCTTGCAAAGCTTCTCATTGGTTGCTCCAAATATGATGTCATCCACATAGATTTGGATAAGTAACATATTTTCCTTCTTTCACCAGATAAACAAAGTTATATTTACTTTTCCTCTTCATAGCCTTTGCTGATTAGGAAATTGGTCAGCCTCTCATACAAAAATCTAGGAGCTTGCTTCAATCTGTAGAGAGCTTTCTTCAGTTTAAAGATATGCTCAGGATTCTTCGCATCTTCAAAGCCTGGAGGCTGGCGCACATACACTTCCTCTTGAATGAAGCCATTCAGGAAAGCACTTTTAACATCCATTTGAAATAGCTTGAAGTTTATATTGGATGCAAAGTCCCATAGAATCCTGATTACTTCAAGTTGAGCTACATGAGCATAGGTCTCATCATAATCTATGCCTTCATGTTGGTTGTACCCTGAGCAACAAGCCTGGCCTTGTTTCTGACAACAACACCATCTTCATCAAGCTTGTTCTTGAAAACCCATTTGGTGCCGATGATTTATTTTCCTTTAGGCTTAGGAACTAGATCCCAAACATCATTGTGTTTGAACTGATCCAATTCCATTTGCATCGCGATCATCCAATAATCATCTCCTTTTACATTTTCAAACTTCTTAGGTTCAATCAATGAGATGAAAGTTGGATGGTTCATCATCCTACTGAGCTAACCTCGCATCATCACTAGATTATGAATATTATCTATAATGCTTTTGAGTGGGTGATTACGATGAGTTCTAATCTCTCTTGGAAGACTTGGATCTATAATAGGATTCTCTTTGCTAGGTTGTTGAGGTTGATCTTTTACTTCGTTGAAGTTGATTGAAAGATCTTCCTCAACTTTAACTTCCTTAGCTTTAGGCTCTTGTGCTGGGTTGGGAAGCATAGAGAGTGACATGCTAAGTTGATTTTCTTGATGGTTTACACCTTGGTCTTCATCAAATGGTTGTCTATCTGCATTGTTAGTTTCATCGAATTCTACATGCATAAACTCCTCTAATAAGTTGGTTCTCTTGACATATATTCTATATACCCTGCTGTTAGTTGAGTAACCTAGAAAGATACCTTCATCAACCTTTGAATCAAACATTTATAGCTGCTACTTGGTGTTTAGAATGAAGCACCTACAACTAAATGATCTGAGATGACCAATTTTATCTTTCACCCTCGCCAAAGCTCATAGGGTGCCTTCTGAAGACTAGGGAAAATTAAAACCTAAATCGAGATATAACAGGCTGTGTTAACAGCTTCTCCCCTAAAGTACTTTGGTAGATTGTTATCACTCATCATGGATCGAGCTATTTCAACTATTATTCTATTCTTCCTTTCTACAACCCCATTTTGTTAAGGAGTATAAGGAGTAAAAAAGTCATGGTCAATACCATGCATTGAATAGAATTCTTTGAAATGAAAGTTCACGAATTCACATCCATGATCACTTCGGATTCTATTGATTTTAGTTCCTATTTTGTTTATTATCCGATTATTGAGTTTGACAAAAGACTCAAAGGTTTCATCTTTGCTACTCAACAAGACTACCCAAGTGAATCTCGTGAAGTCATCCACAACCACCGATGAGAATCTTTTTCCACCCATGATCATAGCTTGAATAGGACCAAAGTGATCAAGGTGGAGTAGCTCCAACGTTCTCTTAGTTACTACATTATTTATAGACCTAAATGACTTTTGAACTTGCTTACCGAGCTGGCAAGTTGAGCAAAGCCTATCTTTGTCAAATGTGATACTGGGTAAACACATAACTAATTGCTTTTTGGCTAATTTGGAAAAAATGTTCATATTTATACGACCCAACCTTTTGTGTTAAAGCCACGAATTATCCTCCTTATATGCAAGATAAACATTAGTTGAGTTTAGGGATAAATCAATCATATACACATTATTATTTCTTGGAGAAAAGAGTATAGTTGAGCCAATCTTATAATCAACAACTAAGCAACCTGCTAAGTCAAATGTAACCTTCCTGCCTTTATCACTAAGATGGGCTATGCTTAGCAAGTTGAACTTTAGTCCTTTGATAAGAGACACCTCTTCGATTGAAGGAGAAACATCGACAATGTCGCACCCAACAATCTTCCCTTTTTGGTTGTTTCCAAAGCTGACACTCCCATTTCTTTTACGCTCCAATGAGATGACCTGGCTTTCATCTCCAGTCATATTCCTAGAGCATCTGCTATCCAAATACCACATTCTAGTGTCATCAGCGGATCGTAGGCTCACTTGCAAAATAGTTACGTTTTCTTAGGTACCCAAACTTTCGAGATGGGCCCTCCCTTATTAGAAAAGCTTAGATTAGTCTAGTTATACTCGTCATAATAACAATTTTTATACCTACACATTATTGTGGCATGTCTAGCTTTTCCACAAAAGCCATAAGCTACTTTTGTTTTGGGCTGGCTCACTTTCTTCTTTTTAGAGGAATTCTTCATCTTAGAATTTCAAGTTTGGTTACTCAAAGATAGACTGTTGGCTAGAGGAGGAACCGGTTCCTTATTAAAAGTTGTTATCTCAGTAGTCATCTAATTGCTTAATGGGCTTGCTGTTTTGAAATTCATGATATTCAACTTTTTCTTGAAGAAAGCGAACATCAAGAGATAAGGAAGAGATTGTATCTTCTCGATCTTCACTTCTCCTCACTAGTTCTTTGATGTTTTTGCCAGACTTATTAGTCAGCTTCATCATAACAAAGAGTACTTAGGCAAACTCTTCTATTGATAAAGGGATTTCAGGATGTACCTCAGTTTGTGCATTCTTCCCTTTGTTTCACTCAGCTTCTGAGTCAACGGCGGATGAATTTCTTTTGGAAGCAGATGTTAAGCTCTCACCCCTTTCATTCTCAATCACTATCAAACTGAGGCTAGCAAAATCTGTGCTCCTTTTTGGGTCCTTCCTCGGCTCCACCCGATGCTGAGTTAACTTGATTTTACTGGGAAACTTCTTCTTGTTGAATTTCTCATCCTTCTTAATGAATCGCTTAAATTACCTCGTTAGAAGTGCCATCTGCTCATTTGAATCACTACTGGTTGATTCTTCATATGAGTCAGCTTTCAAGGAAATGGCTTTACCCTCTTTCTCTTTACCTTTATTCCTTTTAGAGTCATCGATATATTACCTCATAGACATCTCTTGTTCCTATCAGCTCATCGTATCTATAGGTCTTAAGTTAATGAGCTTCCTCGATCGTGCTCTTCTTAGCATCCCACTCAACAATGAGAATTTTGAGAATCTTCTTCACCATTTATTCTTTGGTGAATTCTTTCCCTAATCTCTTCAGTTCATTAATGATATTAATTAACCTGGTATTCATGGATTGAATACCCTCGTTGGCACCCATTTGGATTAGCTCATTCTCCCAGAGCATGAGGTTAATCTTGGACTCCTTGACCTTGTTAGTCCCCTCGTAGGTGATCTCCAACTTCCTCTACATTTCTTGCACTATCTCGCAGCTAGAGACCATATTAAACTCTCTATGATCTACCGCACAATGTAAGTAATTGATGGTTATAGCATTCTCTTTGAGAAGCTTCATATCATCATCATCATAATCTTCTAGATCAACTAGGGTACGCTCCCCATTCCACAAAATTGTGGGAATTCTAGAGCCAAGCTCTATTGCTAGAAATGCTTGCATGCTCTATGATGGAATAAAGTTTTTCATGCAATTTTTCCAAAACGTGGAGTGTTAGCCATTAAAGAGAGGAGCTTGGTAACAAACATTCCTTTCTTAAGGAGTGTTGCCTGCCCTGGTCAGAACTAAAGTTATTGTAAGCCATTTGGATCTTTAACTCTTAGATGATGAGTCTGGAAGCTAAGTACTTGCTCTGATATCACTTGTTTTTTTGTGTTATCTTAAATAACTGAGTAGAGGAGAGTGAATGCAGTTACTTGGTTCTTTTTAAGATTTATAAAAATTGTTTCCAAGTTCAGTTTTTAGATGCGTGCTGCATAAACTTATACTATGAGCAGGTCTAAAAACTATAAATTACTCAGCTTTGCTGAACTAGTTTATCTTCAATCTGTGCTGAGTACTTTACTTAGCTTAGATTGGGTTTTCAAGTTAAACTTAAAAATAGAGAGATGATGAATGAACAAAGGCACTATAAAGATAGCGACAAGGTATAAGAAAGTTAACAGCTGTGATTTTATCCTAGTTCAGCCTTGAGCCTACCTCTAGCCATCGAATTCCTTTCTAAACTTTAATCCACTAGTGTTTCTTTGTTAGACCTGATGTATGCCCTAGAGGCAATTATGGTGATATATCTTTATTAGTTATAATGTACGATCAATTATCAGATTATTGTTATCAACAATAAAGGCATCTTTGTTGTTTATCAATGTTTATTTAAATTATGTATCTTGCTGGTATCATATATATATATATATATATATATATATATATATATATATATATATATATATATATATATATATATATGTGTGTGTGTGTGTGTGTGTGTGTGTGTGTGTGTGTGTGTGTGTTTATGTGTGCAATTATGTATATGCTTATTGATAAGACAAAGTCTATGACTACTTCATTGCATGAAAGTGCGAGGACATAGTGGGAGTTATGTTGTGTGAGAACTCTACACACGTGTTACTATGAATAGTCTAAATATACCTAGTCATATTTCTATTGAGACTGGATATCAATAAAGCAGACATACTAGTATGTGTATGCTTACTCCTTGGATAACATCCAAGAAGACGATCTCACGAGCTGAAGGTGGTACCTTGAGTTAACTCATGAATATATTTAGGTACTACATTGGAGAAGATAGACAGTCAAAAATAACTATATCAATGCGTTGGTGTCATGTCTTATTGCAGTAGCAGTACAGGTATTCTCAAACCTGAGATATTGGTTACTTTGTGTGGGAGTTTCTATACTTTGGGTCATACTTATTCATAACCTAGTGGTCAGGATGATACGAGTGATTACGGGGATAGTGATGATCACTAGTTGGTAAGCCGAGCAATCAAGATGGGATCCATTATTCTTAATATAGTAATATAATGAAAGTTGTACTGTGAGAGGATGAGATGAAAGCGATGGGCTGAGAGCACGCTAGAATGAGAGGTGCAGTCCATCAGGGTATATTTGTGAAAATAAAATATCGGGTTGGTGGACTGATAAGTGTATAATTACACTTATTATCATGATAATTTTGCATAACAAACGCTATGATTTTAGTCATTTTTATACTTCATATAAAAGATTTCACGTGGTATGTAGTTGTTTTTGATGCAAATGCAGATACGAGGTAAATCTTGGGAGTAAAATGATCAAAAGTGGAATTCTATGAAAATAGAGTGAAAAAGGTGCAAAATGATGCGTGGAACTTGAAGATTTGGCTTAGAATCGAAGCTGTCAAAGATCGGTGAAGTTACAAGGAGATATTTGAAGAAAACTCAATTCACGGTCATGACAATCATTCGCGGTCGTGACATGTTCACTTCAGAAATAGAAATCTGCTAACAAAAGATTCACGGTGGCGAATCACATATCGTGGTCGCGACATGGACGGTTTTCTGGTATTATCTTCTTAACTACCAACCGCCAGATAAGCATGATCAACCGCCATCAACTACCAACGAAAAGACACTTATCAGGAGTCAACCAATCATGAAAAGGTGCCTCTTCATTGTGAATAACATCAAGTTTCATCAACCAATCAAAGTGAAAAGGTGCAATCTTTCACAAATGGATAAGACTCTTCAACGTGGATAGATGCAACCCCTCAACTCTATAAATAGGGCTTCAATTCTTCATAAATTTCATGGAGTGAAAGGAAGTGCACACTAAGAGACATAAATTTCGTGCATATAGTAGGGAAGAAATGTAGAGAGAGAGAGAGCTATGATCTCCTTTCTTAGTTCTTAGTTTGAGAGAGTGAGATTGTAAAGTGATTTGATCATTCAATCACTATATTTCTTCGCATTACGAGCTATTGTTGTAAAAGTGTACGACGTGAAGCATTCTTCAATAAAGATTTTATTGTTCTTCACAATCTTCTATCTCAATTTACAAACTGAATACAGGCCGAAAGGAGTGTTCTGCATAAAGTCGAGACCGAAGGTGAGTAGACGCAGGAATTGCGAGAATTGACGACTCCCATTAAAGAGTGGATACGGTTTGATCAACTTTAGCTTTCACTTACAAACCTTTATAACTTTACTTGTTTCTTCATCTTATACTTTCTCTAGCGAAGTTTATGATATATCTATGTGTCATAACGAGTAATTTGTCTTGTTTTCGTTTACATAAATTAAGTTGCATTCTTTCACGTTGATTTTAAGAGTAGTTTCGAGGTTAACGTGTTTTGATAGTGATCACTGGATCTGTTATTTAACGCCGTTTAGTAAGCCAACATTTTTGGAATGGTAACTTGCTAAATGTGGTTATGTGAGAGCGACCTGTACTAAGCATAGCATTGATGTTATTCATGTTTTTGTGAATTGATGCAAGTCATTTACCCTAGATAAGAAAAGTCATTTCATGTGTAACTTTATGTGCCACATAATTGAATCTTAGAGAGTGTAGAACCGTATTGTTGAAAGTCATATATGTGCATTGTCTTGTCTTTGAGTCTTTGCCTTCTCATCTTTCCAAACTAGTTTTTAGGAAAGGCATATCGACTCTACTTTTCTTATTTGCATATCTTTTCAACTTTCACCAAATCTATCTTCAAAATTATTTTAAAAAACCTTCGCATCGTTTTCTTTTTGAGTTCTGAACTAGTTCCCTATGGGATCGATATCTTTTAAAACTAAATCGCAACTGTATACTTGCAGTTATCATCATTTTTCTATTTGATAAGTTGTACTGACAACACCTTTGCTTTATGTGAACAAGTTTTTGGTACCGGTGATATATAGCCAAATCTTGTGAACAAACTATAAAATTTATCAGTAGAAAAGTGGCGAACAAGTTTTTGGCGCCGTTACCGGGGATGGGAAGTGCGTTTAGAGATCGAATTTCAAGATAACGGGCAATTATATTTAATACATTTGTTTTTCTAAGTTTTTCTAGGTACAAAGTCTAAAATTTGAAGAATTTGAAAAATTAAAGAAGTTCGCGACTGCAACATGCATCTCGCGCTTGTGACGTTATACAACAAAACCTTCTGTTCTTGTTTTGAGGGAAGTCACGATCGCGACAGGCCTTCGCGATCGCAAAATGGATCTTAGATTTTCCTTCATAATAAACGGGTTTATTCTTTTCTTACTTCTCTTTTTCAATTTATTTTTGGACTAGTTAGTTGTGTGATTTATTTTGATAAAATCTCTCACAATAAGGACATTGTGTTCTTTAGTGTGGGGGGGGGGTAAAAAAAATGAATAAAATAAAAATCGAAGAGCTTTGAAGTTTTATTGATTTTGGTGTTATATATACGTTATATATTCTTTTACTATACTTACAATTGTCTAGGGTTATGTTGAGTGTTAGGTATTATTAGTTTGATGTTAGTGCACAACATTTAGCATTTGGCAAGGATGAGTGGTGAGTAGCATTCAGAGAAACACTCCAAGTAAGTTTCGTATATATTTCGATGCAACATGAATTAGTATAAGTTATATAGTTTTGGTTTAATGCTTCCGATAAATTTAAGTGGAGTAATATCTAATGGTATTCATACTATGAGTTTTATATGCAACTCTCTAATAGGTCCTATTAGTATTAAGTATGTTTAAAGTGTTAGGAAACTATAGTCATAATACTTTAAAATTGATCAATAAAGGATGAGGGTATTAATGAAAAATCAAAAGAAAGAGAGGATAACCATTGAGTTATGCAAAAGGTGAGGAATGGTACGGAGCAAAAACTACAACCATTCATTGAGTGAAAAAAAAAGAAATAAAACAAAGTATAGCACGAAAAATTGGTGCAAAGTACAAAGTACTTAAAAAACATATGCTTAAAAGAAAAAAAAGGGGAGAGTGGTATGGAGCATAAAATGCAACCACTATGAGTGTTTTAGCATCCTAGGTTACCTAAAAATGCCTTGAGAGAAATTGACAAAGTGTGCTTTCAATGTCCTATATACTTTTTATTATGCTTAAGAGA
>CATIWQ010695790.1:0-27693 GCA_949673415.1 Euphorbia schlechtendalii
GATTCTTGAATGTAAAGTCAGAGTTTCACTTTCCAGAAAATTGTTATGATACAATAGTGCAAGTCATAAAGAAAGCAGTATAATGAAGATGAAGCTGATGATTATGAAGAAAATTCAGATTATTGTAGTCAATAGCATGAAGGTTGTAATTGACTTTAAATGATTATAAGTAATATGCACAACTGGTTCATCTCTTGAATATCTTCCTATTTTCTTTACAAAATTTGTCATACAATTAAGATGATCAAATTCAATGTTGATCCTTTCACATTGCTCTTCTTTTTAATTTTTTAGTTTTGTTATCTTTCAATCCTATTAAGGAATTAGATTTGTTAGCGCTAAGTTTTGAAATGGGGATATTTCATTCCATTTTTTAGTTTATATATATATATCCCTCTTCTATCTTTCATGCTCCATTATGTTCAAAACTGATTACCTAATCCGCTGTAATTTTATATTTTTTTGTAGTCATGACTCGATGACTCACCCTGAGCTTTTTGTAGACATGCATACCAAAAAGGGCGATGGAATTTCTTTCATGGTGCAAAAGCAAAATCAATTAATTTTAGTAATTTTGAGCTTTAGTTTTCATTATTCATATACATGTTTATGGTTAATTGTTTACAAGTTACAGTATGCTTTTTAGGATATGTTTATTGTTAAACGTCATCAGCATGAGAGAGAATTCTCAGGACATAGATGATAATGAAATCTTCTTGGATTGTTGGGTATCACATAGTATATCTAAATGGCTACTTAGTATGTTTGGATTTTTCTTTCTGCATGAGGTAGTCAGTTAATTATATATTTGTTATTTTTTAGGTTCTTCATCCTACACAAATAAGTTGGAGAATGAAGTTAAGGAACTAAGGCAAACCATTATCAATACTGAGCAAAGATTGGAAGAACAAGTGCGGTAACTAGTTCGAGATATGATGTCTAACAGTGACACGTCTCATTCTAGCTTGAATAACGATAGGTCATCCCCTCATTCTTAGTTTATCATAGTTTATTTTAGGAACATAAACCTCTGTATTTTGATGTTATATACATTAGCCATTAGAGCTTCAACTTCATATTTTGATGAGTAAATCTCATAAGTATATGTTTTGATAAATAGATTATTGAAAATGTATTAATTACATATCTATTTTAAGTATAAAAAAATTAGTACTTAGATCATGGTTGGTATATATGTTTTATAATTAGTAATTACATTGTAGATGTATTATAATAGGTATTTGATATGATAACAATTACAATATATTGTCCTAAAGCCGCAATATAAAATTAAATAAAGCCGCAATATAAAATTAAATACTGACAATTTAAATAAATTTGCTACATTAACATCATTGTTAGCGTTGACGTAGCTTCAACATATGATGTCAATAAATATAGTGTCATTATAGCGTCAATGAGAATCAAAGGAACTTAGCTTCTACATTGCATCACCAAGAAAGGGTATCCGTTTAGCGTTGACAAAATAATAGCGTCAACGTAGCGTCAGGTACGTTGACTTAATATAGCGTCAAACAACAAATATATGACATATAGTTGAAAGGACATAGCGACGACATGTCGACGCTAATTATTTGGTGTCGAGCGTTATTGCATCGACCCAAATTTAGACGTTATTTTGACGCTACTTGAATTTTCTGACACAAAGTTCACACTAATACATAGTTAGTGTCGAGTTTAAGTCGACACTAATCTGATATTTTCTTGTAGCGGCATATATTATATTTATTCGATTACCTCATTTATTATACCCTTCAAATCGTGAACGATATCATGATAATATAAATGAGTTTTATTCTATGATCACTGTATGTATGTGTGCATGTTATTTACATATATTATTTTTTATTCATAGCATGTCGAACAGAGAAGTAGTCCACTCACATGGGTGTTTACCCTAGTATTATCAGGAGGATACAGACTAGGATGAGATTGATTTTGAACATACTATGTGTAGTTCGGGAATCTGTTCAAAATAGTGAATTGGCTTGTTGAGTAACAAGAAAATCGCATTGTATAGAACATTACGTGTCGAATCCAAAAGGAATCGAGTAAGAAATGTACAGTTCACATGACAATTGGTCATGTTCTGTCTGAAGAGAAAAAGATTGTTCAGTTAGCCGAATAAGGTTAAATGATATGTTGCATTGTAATTGAAACCTCTATATGGTATTGGTTGATATGGTAAGACATGTACTCCTTCATAAGGGTAGAAAGGAAAGGACATCATGACACATTATCGAAGTGGGAGAGAAATATGTCCTTGAGATAATGTCTGCTTAGTGATCATGAGATTAGAAGTTCGTACGATGTACAAGGATCTCAACTTCTCTAATGTGAGACTTAGTCCATTATATTGTTATTGGATCTTACTCTCAATACTATTGAGTTATCCTACGAAGTAAGGACTAGTAAGGGAGATTTGATCAATCACCAAGAGATTATGATGAGATTTGATATGGGAGATATTAGTTAATGGACCGAACTAGTTCTGTATGGAACTGACAACTTAAAATGAAGATTTCACCAATTAACATTCATCAGAGTTCTGTTGGTTCACTTGCTTGCATTTCTTTTTTTTGTGATAAGATAGTGAATAATATATTAGAGCATCCGAGATCCCAAAAGATGTAGAAGTGGGTGATTGTTGACCAGTCTAGGTTAAAGCATATGTGATATATAATAATGTGATATTTTATATACTATATATTAACTTATATGCTTGAGTACCAATTAGAATAGTCTTGATAGATCGTAAGCATGTGCAAGATGTAATATGAATACTAGAAGTTAATGTATTTGGTTAAGTACCACTCAGGTTAGTCTTGGCAGATCCTAACAAGTGCAAGAAAGTGTTCCTAATAGTGTGTCAGTCGCACGACTTCACAACATGTATAAGATTTGATAACCTTCTATGAAATGTGACCTATCAAGTGCAAGTGTGAGATGTTGGAAATACCCGGTTCACCCCCGAGCGGGTCAATCGAGTCAAAGGATCTTATCCAGCTTAGTTATTTGAACTAAATTGAAAAGTTATGGAACTTTAAGGATTGAATTATATAAATAATCAAGAGTTTAAGAATTTAATTGTAATTAATCAAATTTTGATTACATATTAATAGGAAATGGACATGTAATATGAATTAGTGAATTCATTTTTATTCTATTTTGATTTCCTTTCATTTTCTCTCTCCCGGGTTTTTGTCTCATGATGAAAATATTGCAAATCGTTTGTTATCGATTTTCGTCGTTGTAGAAATTGTGTACATACATCCATACTCCGACATACCGTGAGATGGATTCAACTTAGCATTTGATGCGGTGTTCTTCGATTTTTTAGCATATGGAAAAAGGTCATTAGTTGTTTTTTTCGACAATCAGTACGTCTCCTTTATCCAAAATTAAAGTTTCAAGAACTTTGAGTTTCAGAATTCGGGATAATAATGTTCTGAAATTTTCTAATTATAAAATTTGTGAATTTTAAGATTTATTTAATTTTACCGTTAAGGAATCTATTGTCTTTGTCTGCTATACTTTGTGTGAAAACTCTCATTATATAAATGATTGTTGATATCTATCTGCATTAGTTGTTTAGCTATTTTTTGTTTGCATTGGCGAGCTATTATCAGTATATTGGTTTTTGTGGTGATATAACATAAATTGAAATATTTCAACCTTTTGTGTTAGGTTCCATCTTCAATACCAACTGAAAGTTCTCAACAACGTCATCATCATCAAGTGCTTTTTATATTACTCCTAATCCAAGTGGCAATCAAGTTTCTAATAGTGGCACTCAAGCAAAGAACACTGGTGGAGAAAGCAAAAGCAATGCAAATAAAGGTAAGGGCCAACCAAACAGAGACAAGGGGAGAGGTAGAAGCAATGCAGTAAGAGGAAGAGGTACAATTGAAGGTCCAACACCATGGAGATTGTAGGGATTCAATTTAAATTGAATAGGTTATTTAATATAATACATTTGGTTTGATTTTTTTTTTGTTGATTTTGCCAAAACGCAATTGGGATTTTTACACTTCCGGTGGGATTTTCCAGTAAAGAGATTTAAAACTTTTTTTACATAGGTTTGATTATATTTTTTTCTCACCATTATTCATTTTGGATAATGTTTCCAACGGATTGGTACTTTTGTTATTTTGAATGATGCATTACATGTAATTTAATATAATTTTGCATTGTTATGATTATACTTACATGTTACTTAATTAGTAAAAAATTAACTAAAAAGTATAATATTTTTAATTAAAAAGTCTACAAATCAATGAATATAAAATAATGAACCATGAAGAAAAGACTAATTGTAAGATAAGATAAGGAAAAACTTTTTTTTTCTGTAATAGCTCTCTCTCCCATGATCAAAAGAGGGCATCCAAAGAAGAAGTTGCATGTGAAGGCTCTGTTAAAGAGGCGTCTAAGGCAAGCTTGTCCTCTTCATCTCTTGTTGTGATTCCTAGGATTGTTGAAGATGATTTGGTGGAGGATTCTCCGAATTCTATTGGCGATCCTAATTTACGGGAGGAGTCTAGAAAAGTTTGGGAGAATTTCCAAGATTAGAGATCTAGCCTCTCAGGTGAGAAATTGAATTTCATTCCTCCTATTCGTAGGAAGTTTTGTCTTATTAATCCCGAGGATGTCATTGTTGATGCTAGTAATTGGAATAGCTCTGTGATCTGTGTGGTTCTTGGCTCTAAACCTCCACTTCATGTGTTTAAAGGTTTTATTAAGCGTATTTGGGCTGATTTTGGTGTAGATAAGATTTTTCGTTTGGAGAATAGTCATTTTGGTATTCGATTTAAGGATAAAGCTGCTAGGGATTTTATTGTTGATCATGGCATCTGGATCATTGATAAGAAGCTATTGGTGGTTCGGGCCTAGACAAGGGAGATTGATGCATTGACTAGTGTTAATTTTGTCCCTTTTGGGTTAGGTTCCCACGCTTACCTGTTAGATATTGGAGTGAGAAGTCTTTAAGTGTTATTTGTAGTTCGGTTGGCATTCCCTTGATTACTGATAAAATTACTAAGGAGAGGACTTGGCTGAATTTTGCTAGAGTTCTAATTGAGGTGGAGATTGGTAAAAGGCTATCGAGGAGGTTTAGTTTGTTAATGAGCAGTATCACCTTGTGTCTCAAATAGTTGAGTATGATTGGGTTCTTGCGAAGTGTTGTGCCTACGGTGTTTTTGGTCATATGGAGAAGGACTGCAAGAAAAGGAAGGAATTTATTTAGAAGCCTAAGGTTGATGACCCTATTGTGGTTGTTTTTCTTGAACCTTATGGCAAGGAGGATGTTGTTGATGAAGTGCCTAAGGGCAAGGAGGTTGTAAATTTCTTCAATTGCCTCTGTTATGCTTAAAGGTAAGAAGGTTGTGGTTGTTCCTCAGCTTAGTATTGTAGATGGTCTTGTGGAGGATACTTGGATTACTTTTAAGAGGAAGGTTAAGTTTACAAGGGACCCTCGAGAGTTGGGGCAAACGCCTAGAGTGGTTATTTCCCAAACAAGTAATGGGTTGTCTTCTCGTTTGGAATGTAAGGGGCCTCAATTGGGCTCTCAAGTATAGTCATGTTATGGAGGTTTGCTCCTTGAATAAAGTGGAGATGTGTGTTCTCCTAAAAATAAAATTATGCAAGAAGAGTCTAGATGTTTTCATTGAAAAGTGGTTTAAAGGCTGGGGTTTCTTCTATAATTTAGATTCTCATCTTGGTGGTCGGATTCTAGTTCTATGGAGGAGATTTACTTACTATTAAGCATGGTTCTGTATCTGCTCATGTAGTGAACTACAATGTTAGTATTCTTGGACATGCTAAATTTTTTCTATTTTCAGTAGTATATGATCTGCATACTATAATGGATAGGAGCGATTTTAAGTATTCTTGGACTAATAGGCAAATGGGAGATGCTAGAGTTTATGCCAAACTTGATTGGTTGTTTTATAATGAAAGTTGGTGTGATGTTTAAACTAATGTTTTAAGTCTCATCATGAGGATTTGTATTCCGATCATACCTTTATGCTTGTAAAGAGTTTGTGCTTGAGGAGACTAGGATTAGGCCTTTTAAGTTTTTAATATATAGGGTGACCACCTAGACTATAGCCATGTTGTTCAGTGGGTTTGGCAGCTCTGTTTTGGTGGCTCTCCTATGTTAAAACTTGCTTTTAAGTTAGCTCGTTTGAGGATAGATTTGCGCAAGTTTAATAGAGGGGTTTTTGGTGATGTTGTTGCTCATTATAGAGAGGTTTCTATGAATTTAGTTGTTGCTAGAATCCAGCTCCAAAGCAATCTGTTAGATCCTTCTGTTCTAGCTCGTGAGAAGGAGTTGTTCATTTTGGCCTTGCTTCTCGTGCTTATGAATAGTTTCTTCAGCAAAAAGTAAAGTTGCTTAGCTAAAGCTTGGGGATGATTATACCGGTTACTTTCATGCTGCCATGAAGAGTAGAGGTTTCCATAACAGAGTTCTTTCCTTTGTTGAGAATGGTGTGTGGGTGGATGACTTTGGTAAAGTTGTGAATCATTTTGATAGCCACTTTTGGAATATCATAGGGATTTAAAGTTCTACTACTACTAGTTTAAATTAGAGTTATCTGGCTATGGGGAAGTTTATTTCTTGGATTAGTAGCTTGATCTTATTAAGTCATTTTCGATTAAGGAAATTAAGGAGGCTGTGTTCAGCATAGGTTGTATTAAGAGACCAAGTCTTGATGATTTTGGCTCGGCATTGTTGGTGGTGATGTGGTGGCTTTATTAGGACTTCTTCTATATGTGTAAGTTCCCTACTGATAACGCTTCCACTCTCTTAGTCCTTATTCCTAAGTTTGATAATCCCTTTTGCGCTACAGCCTACAAGCCTATTGCTTGTTGTAGCACCCTTTATAAATGATTTTCTAAGCTGTATCGTAAGCGGTTGAGTGCATTTTTGCCTTTTATTATTAATGATAATCATGGAGCTTTTATTCAAGGGAGAACTTTAGCTCACAATATTTTGATTCTCCAAGACATTTTAAGGCATTATGGTAGGAAGAATGCTTTAGCTCATTATTTTCTTAAGGTTGATCATAGCAAAGCGTATGATACTATGTCATGGAGTTTTGTTAAAGATCTTTTGAATGCTCTTTCCTTTCCTACGAAGTTTGTTGGTTGGGTTATGGCATGTCTTCGTCGTACATAGTATTTGGTTATTCTTAATGGTAGAATTCAGGGGTCATTTAATGGGAAGAAGGGTTTAAGAAAGGGTGACCCAATGTCCCCTCTCTTGTTTGTTTTGGTTATGGACTACCTTACTCATGTTTTTTTTATATAATTCCAAATTTCACGGGATGGGGTACCATCTGAGTTGTAAACCTATGAGCTTGAATTCTCTGAATTTTGAAGATGATATTATTCTGCTTTGTAAAGCTGATATCCCTTCTTTTAAATCTATGATTGAGAGTCTCTCTTTCTTTTTGAATGTTACAGGTCTTAGTGTGAATCATAACGAATCAAGTTTGTATGTGGGTGGTGTGTTTGAGAGCCTTAAAGAGTCCCTTCTTGGGTTAGCAAGGGTTAGGGAGGGTATCTTTCCTCTTGTCTTCTTGGGTGTTCCCCTCAAGCCTACTGAATGGAATAAACTCGTTTGTGCTAAGGTAGTTGATAAGATCAGGAGTCTTATTTCTTACTAGGGTATTAAGCATTTATCGTTTGCTGGAAGAATTCAATTGATTTCTTCTATTATTTTTAGAATTTGTGCATACTAGATGAGTAATTTCTGTTTACCTAGTTCTTTCATTAAGGAAATTGATAGGCTTTTTCAGGTGTTTTCTCTAGGGTGAGAAAGATTTCAAGCGAAAAATTCATAATATTGCTTGGGAGAAGATTTGCTTGCCTAAGTCATTGGGTGGTTTGGGGTTCAAGGACAGTGTGCTTTGGAATAAAGTTTGTATTGGAAAGTTTATTTGGACGATTGCTTTTCGTAAGGAGTTGCTTTGGTTTAAGTGGATTCATAACATTTACTTAAAGATGGGACTTTGAGTGGGAATTGCAATGGTTGTTGGTATTTGAGGAAAATTTTGGCTCTAAGGCCTATGCTTTCTACTTTCGTTTTACTTTATTCAATGGTTGCAGGGATGTTTAATTCAGCTATATGTTACAAGATGTTGTTGGGGCTTTGTAGTAACCTCTTAGTTTATAAGCAAGTTTGGTGTTCTCTAGTTGTTCCTAAGCACAGAGTTATTTTTTTGGATGGTTGTCTAGTAGAGGCTTCTTACTAGAGATGTTTTGGCTTCCTGTACTACGATTGTGGATCTCCTTTTACCACTTTGTAATATTGAAGTTCAGTCCCACTATCACTTGTTCTTTTGCTGTAAGTTTTTTCTCACTTGTTGGATTTGGTTTGCAATTGGTTGGGTTTCTCTGTTTCTCAGCCTGTTTTCTGCAATCGGGTTAGTTGGTTCCATCTTCTCAAAATCTTTGATTTTAAAGAAAAGGTGTTGGTGGTTGTGCTTCAGGCTTTAGTATATATGGTTTGAACAAATCGTAACTCTTGTATATTCTCATCCTCTTGTTTATCCTCGAAGTTTTGTTTCTTTCAAATTCAATTTATTGTTAGAAATAGAATTGCCTCGTATAGAAGAAAGATTAGTTCTCAGGCTGATAGTATTTTCTTTTCTAGATTGATGACTTAAGCTTGATCTGGGCTTGTCAGACCCTCTTTTTGTATTGGTTTCCTAGGCTTAATAGAGTTTTCTTTCCAAAAAATATCATAAAGAAAAGAAAAATAGAATAAATGGTGGGAGAAGGAATTAAAACGGACAGAAATCATGGAAAGAAATCCAAAATTAAAAATGCAGTGAATTGGTTATAGTAAAAGAAAGAATAAAAAATAATGAAAAAGAGAGAAATGGAATGAATTCCGATAAATAGTGAATTAATTCAGCAATTTTATATTAACACCAATTATTTGACATCCATTGACATTATGAAATCTCCACCATCCATCTTGTTTCCATCTTATGGTGAAGTTCTAACTATTTAAAGATGAATGGTGGAGATTGTAAAGTGTAAATGAGTATTAAACAAGATGGTGTCAATATAGAATTACCGGAATTAAATATATCGATTTGCAAACAAAATTATATTCTTTAATATCTGTTACTAGAAAGATATGATTCGAATCTATTTCTCATTTTGCTTTTTGTTCATAACTACTCCCTCCATTTGTAATATTTGTCTGTTTAGAACCCTTAATTTTTTTTAAATACTTGTCATTTTCAAATTCAAATACAATAATTTAAACAACTTTCCATTTGACCTTTATATTTTACCTTTATTTAATACATGATGTAATTGACAAAAAGAATAAAATATTCAATCATAATTTAAAATAACAAAAATCAATAGGGGTATATAAGTATATTTATTGCCTTAATTAATGCAATCTTTGTGTTAACAAACAATATTAAAAAAAAGAGATAACAATAATCTCAGCTATTTGAGTAGTGTAAATTTTATCATTAGACATAAAATTTGAAACCAAAAACATGTTGTAAAGAAAAGAAGAAATAAAAGGAATAAAATTTAAATATAACAATTTTTACATAAGTTTTGTTAGCGAAGACAAATTGTTACTAGAAAATCCCCATTATAAATCAAATTGAAGGGACCAAGCCAATTTTATCAATTAAAATGTAAAAATATAACGTTTACCAAAAAAAATAAAATTAGATATAACCTATAGGTGAAATAAAGGGAACACAAAAACACAAAAACCAACATAAATAATTAGTTGTAAAAATAGAAAAATAGTTAGTTGGTGTCAATTGTCAAATTAAAGGAGATTGACTCAGTGTATTTAATTTCGCAGGTTGGTTTATGAAAAGTCCTAATTTTAAATATTTTGTAGAGTTGAAAACACGGTCCGGAATCTCCAAATCTGATGGAGATCCGCTCCTATAAGGGTTGAGAAATCTTGATAAGAATTTGTCATGGATAGGAAGTGTAGAATTTTTTATACCCAAAACCTTAATGAAAATGAAGATGAGGAATGCACTCCCCAATCCGATAAATCCCCGAACCCAACACGAATATACCTCCATTGAAAAATCACCAAATTTTTCTTCAATTATTCCCCAAAACTCCATAAAAACTATAGTTTGTATTATATGTCATATGAATATGGGCTTATACCAAATCATTTTTCATAATTGTACAAGCCTTCCAACCTTGAAGGTTATGTATATTTACCCCAAATATTGTTGACTTTTATGTTTTTATTTATACTCTTATTTTGAGTGTTGGACATTGTATATCAAATTTGATGTTTATTTTCTTAGAATTTATTATGTGATGTGATAGACTTTTGAAATTATATGTTAAGACTTCAAATTTATTTAGCATTAAATATTAAAACAATTTGATCAAATAAAATTTTTAAGTAATGATTCAAAGTTTTTATTATTTGAAACTTTGAAAATATTTACATATTATTTATTTTAGGGGGGAAATGCATGAGGAATATCTGATACCCGATGGAGAGTTTTCGATAAGGAAATGGAGAAAAAATTATCCCCGAATCCTTAATGGATATAGATATGAAGAGTATTTTTTTCCCCTAAATCTTAATGAGTATGGATATGGGGAATGCATTCCCTGCTCCATAAGCCCCGTTTTCATCCCTATTTTTAGGATACCGTTCCGAAAAGTTCTAGAAATCAATAGTAAATAGTTTTTTATTAATTAGTATTAAGAGTTAAAATCTTTTATCCAATGTCAAGATATGTTATTCTCTAAAGTTTGTGACTTAGAATTTTCCGTGACAACAATTTGACAATAATAGCAAACATACCCTAAAAAGCTTTTAATACTTCCTTATGTTGTTAAATATAATTTCTTAAAGAAAGTCATCTCTCATATGGAATTATTTTAAGTTTCCTTTTGAATTATTTGTTAATTAATTATTAGTTTATTTTGTATACGAAGCATACAGTTATTAACTTTATTAATATACATTGGTAGATACAATTGAATAATTGTATAAAATAGTGTAATAAAATAGCAAAGTGGTTCACATTTTAAGATCAGACCAGGAGAAGAAAATCAAAGTAAAATGAAAAAGAAGAAGAAATGCTATTCAATTTGTCTTGTCCAAAAGTCAATTGTTGAATGAGTTGTAGCTTTGAATGAAATGTCTATATATAGCTTTGTTTGTCCATTGAAATACATAGTAAAATAATTCTTAATTTAGTAATTATTGTTCTAACTTCATAGCATCCCAATAAAAATGGAGTTAAAAAGAATTAGTGAAGAGTTCATAAAACCAAGCTCACAAACTCCAACTCATCTCAAAACCTACAAATTTACACTATTTGATCAATTTATGCCATCAATTTACACTCCTTTTGTTCTATTCTACCATCCTAATAAACACACAAACAATTCATCCCTCCTAAAAAAATCTTTATCCGAAACTTTATCGCTCTTTTATCCACTCGCCGGAAAAAGTAAAGACGCTCTTTCCATCGACAGCAACGATGAAGGTTTACCTTACACAGAAGCTCGAGTTACAAACATTTCTCTGCCTAATTTTCTCAACCAGCCTGATTTTAAATCAAGAAGTAAACTACTACTCCCACAAGTATCCTCAATAGATGAAGCTGACTTTCCAGGATCTCATCTTTGTTTAATTCAAGAAACATGTTTCCCTTGCGGCGGAATTGCCATTGGTTTACAGTTTCACATTGGGCTATGGATGGAATTTCGATGGCTTCCTTTTTGTAAACATGGGCTGGAATTTGTTCTGGTAAAGGAATGTTTCCAACCCTACCTTTTGTTGATGGTTCATCTATGTTTCCGCCTATAGATGACTTTCCCACTTCGGAAATATCAACAGCTTTTCTACCTTTGTTTAAGAGAGGGAGAGTCTGGGCGAGAAGGTTTGTTTTCGAGGCAGAAGCTATTGATCGCCTTAGGGAAAAAGCAATGAGCTCAACAGTGGGAAACCCTACTCGAGTGGAAGCCATGTCTACGCTTCTTTGGAGATGCTTAAAGGCTGCTCGAAAGGCGAAATTTGTAGCTGTTATGTATCCCGTGAATTTTCGTAGGAAGCTTAATCCTCCATTGCCAGATTGCTCAATGGGAAACTTGTTGTGGCTAGCGAAAATGAAAACAGACGAAACGGAGTTGGCAGGGTTGGTTTCACTTATGAGGAAAGCGTTTCGAGTTGTAAATAACGAATTTGTGAATTGTGGTTGTGAAAGGGAGTTTTTGAAGGTTGAAATTGAGAAATATAGAGAGATATGTCATGGTAATGACCCAGAATTTATTGGATATACAATTTGGGTAAATTTCGGTGTTTATGAGAATGATTTTGGATGGGGAAAGCCGACGTGGGTAACCTTTGCCGATACATTGTTATCGTTAGGTGATTGTGAAGTTCCATTTGTGAGTGCAATTTATTTGATGGATGCAAAAATGGAGAAAGGTATAGAAGTATTTGTGAAATCAAGAGAAGAAGATTTATGTGTTCTGGAAAAAGATGAGGAACTACTTTCCTATTCTTCACTTAATTCAAATCCATTAAATTTATAATCAGGGTCGATTTCTTTTTCATTTGCTTGTTTAGTTGGTGATGTGCTTAAGTTTACATTTATTTTACCCTTAATGGATCGGGAGATCCCCAAATTATTCCAAAAAATTCAAAGTAATCTTGTAACTATTTCAACTTTTAAAAAGTACATTATTTTTCTCCCTAAATGTCACATATTATCTTTTAGAAAAAATGATATCTTTGAAAAGTCAAATCAATTAGAAGTTGACACTTGTCATTCATGAGTAAAATGGAGCACTTTTGAAAGTGAAGGTAGCTACGAGGTTACTGTGAAAGTTCAGGGACCAGCGAATCTTTTGGGACAACTTATAACACCACCCAATTAAACCTTTATTTTATATTGATGAGCATATGATCTCGGATAGGGAGCTTTTCATTAATATGAGAAGATTCGTATAATAAACTTCACATAACGTGAATTAAAGGATTACGATGTTTATTGTTATATGACGGGATTATTTTCTTCTTTTTTTTTCATTTTGATATATGAGAATGTATGAAACTGATTAAATCTTGTAATATTTTGAAATGTTATGTATTCTTCATGCTCCAATATATGTAGTTTTTGTAACAATGTATAAACAATGTGAATACTATTATTGTGCAATTCATTATTTGTGTGAACAGTGTGATGGGTTAATAATAATATATAAAAACTATAATGAAAGATTAAATTTATAAATATTTATAATTAAAACTCGTTTATAATTTTTTAGTACATATTTTATTAATTACGTAAGCATTAACTAAAATTATGATGTTTCTCTATTATTTTTATAATATGTTTTTATAATAAAATGTACATTTAATTAGATTTATAATTCCAATGTATTCTATACGAATTAAAAAATAGAAAAACTGACTTCTCCTCATTTAGACTCTGGTTGGCCTAACTTATCTAAAACTTTCTAGCAATTTTCTGTTCCTGTCTAAATTATGATGTATAGTTCTAAAACTGTTATTGATGTGACCATTTGAATTAAAATGGAAAGAACAAACAAATATTCCTGCGGCCTCAAATAATATTGTTTGGCCCAGTAAAGTGTAAAATAGGTCAAAGGGGGTGAATGACTCTTTTTCGAGTTCACTATTTGCTTCAGAAGATTGCTAAGCTTAGCTTCTGAAGACACTTCTGAGTAAAAGTGTTTTACTCAGAATCCCCTTTTTAAAGCCTTGGAGATTTAGATGTGATGTTAGTTAGCACAGAAAATAAAGCAGGGTATAGAAATTTGCAAATAGTGATTTTTATCCTAGTTCAGCTTCTGCCTAATCCGGTCTTTGGAAACTCCTGTCCAAGATTTAATTCACTAAGTACTCTTCTTCTGGTGAAAAGCAAACCCTTTACAAAGCATTTACTAAAGTACCCTTCACAAAGCATTGACTAAAGTACCCTTCAACAGCCTTTGCTTCAATGAGCTATACCAATACAGAAGTTCCTTCTAACTATATCTGAGGCTCTGAGCTTCTTATCTTACAAGATTTCTCACACTAACTTACCCTCAGCTGTGTTTTACAAAACTAGTTTGTAATGAAGAGAATGAGCTTCTGAACTTTGTTTCAGTTAGCTCGATTATAAACAAATAATAAGAATGAGGTGTTTGCTGTTTTGATTACAAAGAAGATTGTAGTGAGTTTTTGTAGCTTGATTTCACTCTTAAGATTTCAATTGTTTCGACAACCTTCTTCAATGGCGGAAAACATCCTTTTATAGAGGGAGAGAATATTTTCGTTGATCTTGAAGTGATTTTGAAAACCTTTCCGTTGTCACATATCCAAGTTTTTGTTAAGAACCCGTTTGAGAGGCATGCCCAATTTTGATCCGCGCCACAACTGTC
This sequence comes from Euphorbia schlechtendalii, assembly GCA_949673415.1. Classification (NCBI taxonomy): domain Eukaryota; kingdom Viridiplantae; phylum Streptophyta; class Magnoliopsida; order Malpighiales; family Euphorbiaceae; genus Euphorbia; species Euphorbia schlechtendalii. Next base: position 14,446 of record CATIWQ010695790.1, read on the forward strand.
AGGATTTGTTTAGGTCCCACATTTGTACGGTTGACTGAGTGTGTGATATGTAGGAATGTCTTTGTTCCTGATTTTGCAAAAAAATTTGTCCTTTTACAGACTGAGGTACAAAGGCACGAGGCGGCATTTAATGCAAGGTTAGCTCCCGTGACTTTTAGCGCCAAATGACTAAGTTAACCTTTTTGCATCCTCAGAGGGGCTTCTTATGAGACTTGGTCTTCAATAGTCTTCAGAGATCTTGTACTTCTGGTGAAGTTATCTGTCCTTCTAAGACACTTTAGTCCTTCTGAATTTCTTTATGTCTTCAAAGGCACCTTTGCAATTCTGAGCCATCTATGCTTCTAAACTCAAAACCATCAAAACTTTAATTCATAACTCAGAATCCAACAATCTCCCTTATTTTGTTGGTTCTGAGTGAACTTAAGCACAGGATGTACTTGCTTGCTCCCTCATAATCTAAGGCTTTAATCTGAGATGCTTCAATCTTCTTTTTTAATTTTAGTTTGTTGTTAAAGAAGAGAAGATAGTACAATGCAATGTTGTACTCAGAACAGAAATAAAAAAAAACTCATTGATGTTTTGAAGAAATTACAAGTAAAAAAGATGAGCTAGGCTAATTACAGATTTTATTTTTCTTTTAACGCCTTGAACTCCTGTTGCTCCTCCTCTGGATGATTGATAAGTGTATAATTACACTTATTATCATAATAATTTTACACATTAAACACCATAGTTTAATACATTTTTATACTTCATATAAAAGACTTCACGTGGTATGTAGTTGTTTTTTATGCAATTGCAAGTGCTAGGTAAATCTTGGAAGTAAAATTATTAAAGTTGGAAATCTATGAAAAAAGAGTGAAAAAGGTGTAAAAAGATGCGTGGAACTTAAGGATTTGGCTTAGGATCGAAGCTATCGAACATCGGTTAAGTTACAAGAAGGATTCTGAAGAAAAACACAATTCACGGTCTCGACAACCATTCGTGGTCGCGACTTAGTATTCTTCAGAACAGAAAGTTGCTAACTAAGTATTCACGGTCGCGACATGTACTTTGCGGTCGTGACTTTGATGGTTTTTTTTATCAACTCTTCTCATCTATTAACCGCCAGATAAGAATGATCAACCACCATCAACCGCCATCAACTACCAACCAAAAAGACACCTTTTGGAAGTCAACCAATCATGAAAAGGTGCCTTTCCATTGTGGACAAGATCAAATCAATTCAACCAATCATAATGAAATGATGCAATCTTTCGCCAATGGACACAACTCTTCGTATGGATAGACGCAACCCTTCTTACTCTATAAATAGGGCTCCATACCTCACCAATTTCGTGGAATGGGTGGTCGAGAGAGTGAAAGTGGCATATATGGTGTTTAGATAGAGAGAAAAATCGTGTAGAGTTTGTTTCGTTCTAAGTTAGAGAGAAAATGTATAATTGATTCAAACCTTATTTCGATCACTAGATTTCTCTACATATTCGAGCGATTGTTGTATAAGTGTAATTGCAAATCACTTATCAATAAAAGTTTTCATTCTTCAATATTCGTTTGTTCGATATTCACAAAGAATAGCGTCCTAGCAGAGGTTTTGTATGAGTCGAGACCGAATTCAAAGCAGATGCGGGGATTGCAGGAATTGACGACTCCCATTAAAGAGTGGATACAGTTTGATCAACTTTAGCTTTGACTTGCATACCTTACAACTTTGCTTTGCATTCTACTTATACTTTCTATTTCGAAGTTTATGATATGTCTATGTGTCATAATGTGTATTTCGTGTTGAGTCTTTTATATTGATCAAGTTATATGATTTTGAGTTAACTTTAAGAGTATTTTCGGGGTTAACGAGATTGTGTATAATCACTGGATCTGTAATTATAACGCTGTTTAGTGAGCTGACATTTCTGGATTGGTAACTTGCTAAATATGGTTATGTGAGAGCGATTCGTACTAAGCATAGTAGTATTATTATCCAGGTTTATATAATCATCTTAATTCGTTTGCACTAGATTTAGAAAAGTCATTTCATATGTTGCTCTGCGATGAACAATTGAATATCTGTATAACTAGAACCAAATTTGTTAAATTAGTCTAGTGTACGTAATATCTTTGTAGATTTTGCATGTTTTCTTTGTTATACTTGTTCGTAGGGATAATCTATACTGATTTCTTCTACTCTGATCTATATACATTTATCCACATCATATCCCATCCTACCCAACTAAAATAAAATCATTTATTTTATTTTCTTTTGTTCCATTTCTCTTGTTGATCTTTAGAGCTGGTTCCTTCCCTGTGGGTTCGATATCTTTTAAAACTACATCGCAACTGTTTACTTTCAGTTATCATCATTTTTCTATTTGATAAGTGGTATTGACAACACCTGTACTTTAAAGCCAAAAATTCATGAACAAGTTATTAAACTTATCAGTAGAAAAGTGACGAACAAGTTTTTGGCACCATTGCCAGAGAAGGCAAGTGCGTTCTAGAGATTTAATTTGTTGTAAAGTATGGTACATGTTCTTATTATATCTATTTAATTTCTTTCCTATACTATACATATTTTTAAACTCATCTTAGATGTGAAAAGTTTATGAAATAGTCATCTTGGAGGTGATACATCATATTTCATCTTAATTCTTTACAAATAGAAGATTTTTCTATTTTTCCTATTCACGTTCGCGACTTCCATTTGTGCTCGTGAATTTCCTTGTTAAAACATTCTGTTTCTTGTATTTCTTAGTCACGATCACGACTTGTGATCACGATCGTGACTTGTGCGAAAACTGCAGCAGTTTGGTAGTTTTTCCGAAGGTTTTTCTCAAACTCTATATATGTGAGTGCGAATTCTCATAATCCTTCACATCATAAATCTGAAAATCCTTTTCCTTCAGACAAAATATTCATTCCAAACCTTGAAAATCTTTCAATCCTTTTCTTTTTCAAAATGGTACACCCTAACAAATCTAATCTCATTCCACCTTCAAATTTGTAAGAGTGATATGAAGCACCATTTCCAATTTACTCTCGAGAGGAAGGTGATCATTTCGAAACCATCAGAGATGCAGAATTCATAAGTTCCTATGTGATCCATAGGAATAGTTTTGTTCATTTAGGAATCTATGATAGGGTAATGTATTACCTTAGGATTCTAAATTTCGTTCTCTATTCCACCTTGAATATTGGGAATAATGAGGATAATTGTAAGGAGATGCTGATATCGTTAGTATGGACGAATGATAAGATGGATTGTTTAGAATATCATCACCAAGGGAAAAAGTATAAGTTATCGAGGAAAGCACTAGAGAAGAATTTAGGCTTCCCTAAAGATTGTTACTACAAAATGCTTCCTGGTTGGGATCCATTACTAACTTGGAATCGCCTTACTGGCCAAGCCAAATACAGACAAGAATCTGCCTATAGCTGGTGGATCCGCGATCCATGTTTGCTCACTTTACACTTCTATCTAAGTAGTGCGTTGTTTGGTAGGACTAGTTCCGACACTGCCATTCCTGAAGAATTGTTTATCTTTGAAGCAGTTTGGAATGGCATACCTGTGGACGTATCAGGGATTATGATGCAATTGACCCTAGTAGGATAGCGTACGGGTGTCAAACTATGGTAAATTTGTTAGGACAAGTTAGGAGAATTCCCTGTGTTGCGAAAGTCTTTACCGACGAAGATGAAATTCCGGAACTAACTATGGAAGTTTTCTTTGAGTATGGATTTCTAACAAAGTGTATTGGAGAAAATGGGATAACCTATGATTGGAGATCATGGGATGAGCGAGTAGAAACTGATATAAGAGAAATCTCTAGGGAAGAAGGGTATAGTTCAATCAATCTTAGGAGGAAGTTGAATGACTTAATGGAAGAACAAGTCTCTATTCATCGCAAGATTTAAAACATCCACAATCTGGTGTATGATGTTGAAAGAGATCTGCTGGAATCACGTTATAAGATTGATAAAATGATTAAATCACTAACTTCTGAATAGATCATTTTCTTTTCATTTAGGTTTAGAACCTTGTATAGTCTTTCTTTTTGTATGCTTGTTTGGTGTTTGTTTGATTTTATATTTCATGGTTTGCTTGTAATGTTTGTTAAATATGAATGAAAATTTGAACAACAAGACGTTGATGTTCAATTGCTATCTTCACCATGATTATTCAAGGTCTAATAGTAAATATTCATCTTTTGTATTTAACAATGTTTGTTTGTGTTTCTAAGTTTTTATAGGTATAAGTCTAAAAATTGTAGAAATTTGAAGAACTAAAGAAGATCGCGACTGCGACACAATTCATGCTCGTGATTATTGGATATCAAAACTTTTCATTTCTATCGTGAGGAAAATCATGATCGTGATTGGCCTTCGTGATCACGATATGGGCAAATTATAACAGCTACAGATCACGATCTGACAGGCAACAGATGGCTAAAACCACCATTAACGGCTAGTTTTGAGCTTAAACGGCTATATTGTTAATTATGACCAATTAGAGATACCTTAAACCTCTATAAATATGTCTTATGTTGAACCCTAGCCACCACAACCTTCAAAAAAGCTTACAAATCTCTGAAATTTCTTCATCTTCAATCTTCAACATTCAACCTTTTCTTCTTAACCTTTACACTTCAAAACAATCAAGATGCCTTTGAAGAAATCAACAAATAAAAGAGAAGGCCAAACATACCAAGAGGAGTATGATTGTCCTTTCCCTTTAAGGACAAGAGAAGAAGGCAAACGCTTTCAAAAGCTTAACAAATTGGATATTACTAGAATGATATTCCTATATTTGGTCTTCTTGGAAATATTAAATCTCCGTAGAGAGCTGGAGGCTTATATTTCAGCTCTTGGACTCACAAAGTTTGTGGATTTGCATTTTCCACAAAATCGAGATTAGATTCTCGAATGTCTAGTAACATTCGACTATGAAGATTTAAGGAAGAAGTCGATTCAATTTTGTAATCAAGGATGACATTACACCATCACAAGAGAGATGATGGGTGAATGGTTCGGATTCGAGATTGTTAATTCATCGAGCATGACGGATTCTTTTCAACCAAATCGAGTTTGGGCTGAATTATCAGGTAAAAGAGTCTTTGATCCCATGAAATCTCCTAATAAACTTATTAAGGATGAGTGCATTCTTCTTCTCCATAAATACCTTTCCACTTAGGTATTTTATCGAGTAGAGAATACCAAAGTCCAAAAGAAACATTTGTTTGTTCTTTCTTACGCTTGGATGAAACAAAAAGTTGAATTTATGGATATCATATGGGATATGATGAAGAAGAATTCTACAAGCATGAGGAATAAGATTGGGGTGGCCAAAATTATCACCGCTATTATCTTGGGTGCAAGAGGTGAACTCCCCTATGTCCAACAATCGATTGAGTATTTTCGCTATATGGATTGGAATTATTTAAAGAATATTGGACTTCTTTAAGAGAACGATGGTGTATATTCTTTCTACTCCTACTCCAACCACACCAAGAAACTAAACTTGGCTCATGAAGATTCTTCCGTCAGACCATCTAATCTAACCATTAGGCGTTGACATGGAAAAGCTCCAATGCTTGAAGTAGAAGAAGACAAAGCTCCTGAAGATTGGAAGGCGAGCATGCAACAAAAATTAGACACTTGCCAAGCGGAACTTAGAGTTATGAAAAGAGACATGAAGATTCTTAAGAAGAGTAATAAATCGATGCTTCGAAAATTACTATCCTTCTTTCTAAAACAAAATTGTCAATTCACTCCTAGTCCCCCAAATTCTCCTTCACAATAAAACGGGTTTTCTCTTTTCTTTACTTTTCTTTTTCATATTTTTAGACTAGTTTTTAGTTTTTATTTTTATTAGATGTCTCACAATGAGGACATTGTATTCTTTAGTGTGGGGGGGCATTTAAAATCTCGAAAAATCTAAAAAAAATTGAATAAAATTAAAAAAAATCGAAGAATTTGAAAATTTTTGTTACTTACACATTATCCATTCTTATAATTTACTAACATCTGTCTAAGGTTATTGTGAGTGTTAGGTATTACAAGTTTGATGTTAGTGCAAAATTTGAGCGCATGTTAAAATTGAGCATTATTAGGATAACATTAATCAATTTGGCAAGGATGAGTGGTGAGTAACATTCAAAAGCAACATTCCAAGTAAGTTTTGATATATATTTCAATGCAACATGAATTAGTATAAGTTATATAGTTTTAGTTTAATGCTTCTGATAAGTTTAAGTGGAGTAATATCTAATAGTATTCTTACTATGAGTTTTATATGCAAATCTCGAATAAGTCCTATAAGTATTGAGTGTGTTTAAAGTGTTAGGAAACTATAGCCATAATACTTTGAAATTGATAAAAAAAGGATGAGGTTATTATGAGTGAAAAATCAAAAGAAAGAGAGGATAACCAATGAGTGAAAAAAGAAAAAATAGCATAGCACGAAAAATGGGTGCAAAGTACAAAATACTTCAAAAACATATGCTTAAAAGAAAAAAATGAGAGAGTGGTATGGAGCATAAAATGCAACCACTAAGAGTGTTTTAGCATCCTAGGTTACCTAAAAATGCCTTGAGAGAAAATGATTTAAAGTGTGCTTTTTATGTCCTTTATACTTTATACTATGCTTAAGAGAAGGTAATATTCAAGTATGCATATAACGCTTATATGAAGATGAGATTCGGTTGAACCTCCATTTTGAGCAAAGGTATGCAACTAAACTATATAAATTGCGCATTACTAATTTGTGGGAAATTTCAGACTTTTACTTGAATCTTATGCAACGTGGGAATGTGGTACTCACTACAATAGTCTTTCACCACAAATTATAATGCTATTTAGAGATTGTGCATATTCACTGGATCTATGATTATAACACTGTTTAGTGAGCCAACATTTTTGGAATGGTAAGTTGCTAAATATGGCTATGTGAGAGCGACTTGTACTAAGCATAGTAGTACTGTGTTATCCAGGTTTATATAATCATCTTAATTTGTTTGCGCTAGGTTTAGAAAAGTCATTTCATGTGTTGCTCTGCGGTGAATAATTGAATATCTGAATATATCTAGAACCAAATTGGTTAAATTAGTCCAGTTTACGTAATATCTTTGTTGATTTTGCATGTTTTCTTTGCTATACTTGTTCGTAGGGATAATCTATACTGATTTCTTCTACTATGATCTATATACATTTATCCACATCACATCCCATCCTACCAAACTAAAATAAAATCATTTATTTTATATTCTTTTATTTCATTTCTCTTGTTGATCTTTAGAGCTAGTTCCTTCCTTGTGGGTTCGATATCTTTTAAAACTACATCGCAACTGTATATTTGCAGTTATCATCATTTTTCTATTTGATAAGTGGTATTGACAACACCTGTACTTTAAAGCGAAAAATTTACGAACAAGTTATTAAACTTATCAGTAAAAAAGTGGCAAACAATGATCTATCTCCATGGCTCTAGAATTATATCCTAAAACCATAAGCCTTTCCTAGACTTCCTTAAAGCTATGCTTATCCTTCTCCCTCCACTCACTGCTAACAGGTTGAGCAACTATCTTCTTCTCATCAAGCACAAACCTCTGAATAACCTCTTGAACGGCCTTTGCATTAGCTTTTTGAAGAGGAGTGACAATCTGCTGAATCAACCTTGCAGCTTTGCTTGTGACATAAGGGAAGATGCTTTCAAGAATGACTTGGAGATCTTTTTGATTCCAGATCCATTGAGTGTTGAGTCCATTTGCTAGATGCTGAAGGAAGGGAACTACCTCACTGTCAAGGGAATAAAAGGAATGGAGAGATAGGCTACTGATTTTGGTGATTAAGGCATCAATGCTCTTCTGAAGGTCCTTTGAGTAACTTGATCCCCTTGCTATCACTGTGTCCTTATCTTCGTCTATTACTTTCGCCAGTCCAACAGAAGCTTTAGTAATTGCATCCTCAATATCATTAGTCGCTTCATTCTTTTGAGCAAAAGTGATGTCAGTCACTTTCGTTGTTGTGCTATTAATAGCTTTGATGACTTCAGACCTCAGTTCTATCCTAGAGTCCTCAATAGCCTTGAGAGTTTTTGCCTTAAACTCTATCATTAACTTCGACACCTCTTCAAGGCTATTTTGGATCCTTCCTTACTACCATAAGCAAAGAACATTCAGCTTACTTAGCTCCTTTATCTTCTCCTTCAGCCCCATAGAGAAGTCAATTTTTGTTATTTCAATGGTAGTCCCCAGAGCGAAAATTACATCCGCTATTTTCCTCTAAGACTTCTCCTTTATCCCATTCACTTCGTCATGGATCATTCCAAGGCCGTTTCACCAATCTCCAACTTCACATTCATTGCAATCAACGCATCCCTTATATCAATATAGTTTTCAAACCTTGTCTCCATGAGAGGCTTAAGATGCTGAAGTATATCAGACTTGATTTGACAGGGAAGAGGAATCTTGGCATCCATCTCCATGATAATTTGAGCTTGTTCAGTAAAAAGGGAGACGCTCTGAGTAAGTTAGCGGTTGAAAAGAGTTTATTTAATGTCCACCATAGAGTTTTTGAGTCAAAGGGCCATTGTGAGGAGGTCATCAAGAGTCTTCCCCATATGATGGAGAGAGTTTATTAGTATTTCAGTAGTTGAATGACTTCCCTAAGAAAGATCTCCCATCATCCATCGTCTGTTACTGAGGGACTCATCTCCATCAATCTTCTACTCTTGAATCGGAGTTAAGATATTGGAAGGATCCACTAGAGTCCTTAGAACGTAAGGAATTTATGGTTGTTGCTAGTACGGAGTTGGTTACTTTTGGTGGGGAGTTGGCTTAAACTTTGCTTTAATTTCCTTTGTTCCCTCCACTATCTTCATCTCATCATCTTCCTCCTCATTTACTTCTTCCAGCAAGAACTCCTCATCGTTCTTCTTTTCCTCCATCTTCTCTTCATCATCCTCCCTTATATCCTCTAGCTTCATATGGTGTTTAACAAACACTTAACGTGCCATGCTAACAAACTCAACAGCAAGATCTGATTCTAATGGTTTGACTCCCCATTTAACCACTACAGTCCTCTGCACTTTCTCTTTCTGAAGAGCTGCTAGGAACGGATCTTCATCTGGCACATTCTCTTTCAGTAGAGAGTGCCCATCAAACTCTTCCTTCTTCTCAACCTCAGACTCTTCCATCTCCTCAACCTTATCCTCCAAACCCTGAACCACCTCTTGAGCTATAAATGCTACAACTTCGAGAGGGTCCTTATTGTTTGGAGATGGAAATCCCTTCAGAGTTTTTGGATCATGTATTGGAGTCTCAAGAGGGGTCATGAACAGATGGGATGGATAAAAAATGGCTTTCTGCTGATCCAGAAAAAGGGATTGAGGCTTCTCTTCTGAATTCTTCTCCAATTGAAAATTGGTCGGATTTGCCACCTTGTGAGGAGCAGAAGTGCCAAGGGAAGAGCTCCAATTGGAATATCAAAATCAACTGAAGTTCCTTCTAGGACTTTCCCACCAACTTCCTTTGAATCGTCCTCCTCTATCTCAGAGGTGCTTTTCTGCTTCTTCTTCTCAGTAAACTCCTCTGGGGCAGGAGCTCTTTTTCCTCTAGATACAACTTTCACCTCAGCTTCAACCACTGCAATCTTGATTGCATCCCCCTTGATAGATGCCGAGTAAACCTCAATTAGGCTTTGGTTTATGGCTTTGATCATATCAACCTTCTCAGGGTCATCTTTAGAGACCACAATCTCACCATACGTCTTGGCTTTCTTCTTCTTCCTTCCTTCAACCTTCTCCTCCTTCTCTTCCTTTTCTTTTACCTTCTCCTCCTTCTCCTCCACCTTTTCTTCATTCTCTTCAATCTTTTCCTCCTCATCATCACTTGGAATGACCATATTGGGATCAAATTCGCCCCTTCTTGTTCAGAATGCTTATTGGCTTCTTATCCTCCTCATCTTCTTCTAAGCTATTCTCCTCTAGCGGCCTTGGCACAAACTTATATTTGGTCATTGAGAAACCAAGTCCTCCGGTTTTTCCTTTTATAGCTTCAGAGGTTGGTTTAGGGATCACCACTTTCTTAGAAGCAAGTGCTTTACTTCCGGCCACTATACTTCTCTTGGCCTTAGGGACCTCCTCCTATTTCACCATAGACTCCCTCTTCCTTTTGGGTGAGACTACCTCAACCCCTTTTGTAGCCTTGCCCTTCTTGGCCATTCTCAGCTCTTTCTCCCTCTACTTCTTGTCCAAATCCTTCCTCGGTGCCTCCTCTCAATCCAATTCCATCCCAAAATTAACCTTTTTATCAAAGTTCTCCTTCACATTCTCACTACCTAGAGAACCTTTCTCATCTAAGCAGTTAATATCAAAGGATTGTACGATCTTGCTGATTAAGCCACCAAGTGTGAACTTGTGGTGAAGTATATACTGCATAATCATAATAGGCCAATTGACTTTCCTTTTCTCTACCAGCTGGACCAAGATACAGTGCTAATAGCTTGATACCACATTTGTGGAATTCATGTTTTGGAGTAGGAGATGCGCTATAACAAATTACCAGTACCTTGGCTCCTGTGGCATGTGGGTGCTAGTCTTCTCCCCAAACCATTCTTCAGGTATAAATGCCTTTTTATCATAATTGGTGGACTCTTCACTCCCTCTCCTCAAAGCTAACCCTTCATCCTTTAGATTTAACAGCTTTACCAAAAAAGCTGGGGTAATAGTGATATCCTTCCCCTTTTCTATAGTCTTGAGCTCTTCGTCCCTCACTATGCACCTTCTTAAGTTCTTGTAGAATTCAAGAACTATTGTAGGAAAAGTTATCTCCTTCAAACTGATCTAGGTTCCTAGCTGATGGAAATCTATTATTTATTTGAATGGAGATGCTTGTAAGAAGGCATTGTCTCCTAGAAAGCGTTGAGGGATAATAGAAGTGGGATTTGACCTGTATAGAATAGGAACAAAGATCTTTTGAGGGATTTGGATGATTACTTGCTCTTTGGGGTTATTTTTGGAGGATCTTAATCTCTTTGGTGCCATATGTTTGAGTTTTGAAAGAACGGAGTTGAGAAGATTATGGTTTAGAAGAATTCCTTGAATAAAAGGATTAGGTTTTGGTAAGAGAAAAATTCTCAAAATACTTAGAGAGAATTCAGGGATTTTTGGTGAAGTGATTTGAAGATGAATAGACACCACTTATTTATATTGTGGATTTCAGAGGGATAGAAAGGTAAAATTCCAGAAATAAATGTTGGATGGTTTTGGTATTTACCGTTTATAACGAATGTAGGTTTAATAGGTTTTAACTAATGGTGGAATGTGAATAGTTTTAACCTAAAGATTCGGCTTGGGATTTGGGTTTTTGAATTTTGAAAATAGGAGCGGTTCACGGGTTAATTCTTCTGAGGTATTACCCATCGCTTGACTTAAGAGGATGCTCACTACTTTTGAAATGGATTCTTCTTCTGAGTGATTACGCCATCTTCTGAGTAATGTTCATACTGGGTTACTCATACCGATTTCTCTTCTGAGGAAAGCTAATTGATCTTTATTGAGAGGTTTTGTGAAGATGTTAACCCTTTGATCTTCAGTAGAGATGTATACCAACTTCATGTGTTTCTTAAGAATATGATCTCTTATGAAATGATGTTTGATGTTGACGTGCTTCATTCTACTATGCTGAATTAGATTTTTTGATATATCAATTGCACTCTTGTTATTGTAGAGAATCTCAATGCACACAGACTATAGTCTTCTAGCTACTACTTAATCCATAGTACTTGAGCAACACAGCTTCCTACAGCCATGTATTCACCTTTTGCAGTAAATAGTGCTACTGAGGTTTGTTTCTTGCTGTACTAAGAGATAATAAACGTTCCAAGAAAATGACAACCACTAGTAGTGCTCTTTCTTTCCAATTGATCTCTTCCATAATTATTATCGGTGAATCCTTTGAGTGAGAAGTCCCCATTATTTGGATACCATAACTCGACTTCTATGGTTCCAAGTAGATATTTCAGAATTCCCTTCACAACACTCGGATGCGAGTCTCTCTTGGGTCACTTTGATATCTTGCACAGTAGCATACAGTATAGTGAATAACAAGTCTTCTTGTTGTGAGATATAGAAGAGATCCTATTATTCCTCTGAATAGCTTCTGATCAATCTTCTTCCCTTCTGAGTCTTTGCTAAGGATGGTGTTTGAAGCCATTAGAATTGATATTTCTTTTCCATCTTACATACCAAATTTCTTCAGAATCTCCTTGGTATATTTGGATTGATTGATGAATATTCCATTTGAACTTTGCTTGATCTGAAGGCCGAGGAAGAAGGTTAATTCTTCCATCATTAACATCTCAAATTCGTTCTTCATTTGAGAGCTGAATTCTTTGCATAGCTTTTTGTCAGTAGCTCCAAAGATGATGTCATCAGCATATATCTGTACAGAGAGAATATCCTTGTTTCTTCTTCTGTTAAATAATGTTGTGTTAGTCTGACCTCTAATGTATCCTTTGGAAATGAGAAAGCTTGTCAATCTCTCATACTAGGCTTCAGGAGCTTGCTTCAATCCATATATAGCTTTCTTCAACTTATATACATGACAAGGATGCTTTGAATCTTCAAATCTTGGTGGTTGCTTGGCATATACTTCCTCAGTAATAACACTATTTAGGAAAGTGCTCTTAACATTCATCTGGTATAATTTGAATCCCATATGAGAAGTGAATGCGCAGAGGATCCTTATTGCTCCAAGTCTGGCTACAAGGGCAAAGGTTTCATCATAATCAATTCCTTCTTATCGATTATATCCTTGAGCCTTGAGCCATGAGTCTTGTCTTGTTCCTTACTACATTTCCTTCTTCATCATGTTTGTTTCTAAAAACCCACTTGGTAACAATGATAGATTTGTTCTTTGGAGCTAGAACTAAGTCCCAAATATCATTTTTGGTAAATTAGTCAAGTTCTTCTTGCATGGCCATCATCCAGTTTTCATCATGTTCCACATCTTCAAACTTCTTTGGCTCTATGATTGAGACAAATGCAGGATGATTTGTCATTCTACAGAGTTATCCTCTGGTGAGTGATCACAAGGTTTTGACTTTACTAAATTAGAGGGCTTATATTCGGTGATGAAGCCAAAAACCTTGTTCCCCACCTTTCTACCAATAAGATAAAAGTTCAAAATATGAACAGGTGTTGTCAATACCGCTTATCAAATAGAAAAATGGTGACCACTGCAAATATACAGTTTC
>CATIWQ010695844.1:0-23050 GCA_949673415.1 Euphorbia schlechtendalii
TATATATATATATATATATATATATATATGAAATAGATATGATACAAATTAAAAATCAAGTTTACAAAGGTTGGTATTTCGAATATGTTTCACTATTTTTCTATCTAGGAATATAGATACATTTATTATGACAGAAAAAAATAGTGTTTAAAAATTGACCGTTAAATTATGGATAATACTTTTTGTCCTCAATCATATGGAAAAAGAGCAGACGTATGGTCGATTAATCCAACACATCTTTTTTAAAATTTCTTTTAAAAAATATATTATTTATGTATTTTTCTTTTATAAGAAAGCAACTTTCTAGTGATTTAAATCACATCATTCCATTGTCCACTAACTAATCATTTTACTCTTTGCCTTACATATATAAATTATGTGTTTGAGGGGAAAAAATCCTCCATCCTCATTCTTGTGCCCCGTTCAAAGATCGTCAAGTGTCAATTTTTATTATATTTTAATAGATTTTTATTTTTTTCTCATGAATTTTTATATTTTATCCCATAAAAATTGACATTTGGCAGTTTTTGAATGGCGGATAGGAATGGGGTAATTGAGGACAAAGGATTTTTTGCAGTTTTTGAGTATCTTATAAGTATTCATTGATCGAATTTTCGCAGTTTACAAATAAACATACTAAATTACTAAATTTCATGATCTTTAGTTCATTATCAATTTGTATTAATTAAATTCAACTTAGATTCAGACATGTATTAGGAGCCTAAATTCTAAATGCGACATGTTTTTATGATATTAAATTTATTGATTATGCAAAATAAAAAAATATAACATAAAGGTTAATTAAACAATGTATTTAAATCAGTTACATTTTTGCTTTTACAATAACGAAGAATTAAATATTCATTTTACAATTTTATTATAAATCCTAATTTCGTAACTTCAAATCTTCATATCTCACAAATCGTTGATTTGTTTGAATCGATGCTTTGAGATATTTTGTTCATCTTAATTTTACTTTTAAAATGACATACACTTTGAATTTTTCAAAAGAATAAAAAATTTATTACAATCTTATATATAATATAGCTGTATAATAAAAAAATTTCATGAAGACGTTATACAATGTATATGAGTGGTATAATTTATTTAAAAAAAATACTATAAAATGCATCATATCACTCTTATATCATGTATAACACTTTCATGAAAAAAATAGTGTGAAAACGAGTATTATACTACTATTATATTATGTATTTCATATCAGGTTTAAGTTCTTCATGCTATGATTTTTTATGAGAAAATCAGTACTGTTATGAACATAAAGGAGAAAAAAAAGACTATATAAATTCATTATACAATTTTATACCATGTATAATGCTTTCATGAAAAGACAGTAAAAAGGGCATTATACCACAATTATACGTTGTATAAAATTGCGAAACATTTTTTTTTTCGAAAAATCAAAGTCTATGTCATTTTAAAGATAAAATTAAGATGAACAAAATATTTCAAAGCGTCGATTCAAAAAAATTAACGGTTTGTGAGACATGGATGTTTGAATTTCGAAATTCAAATTAAATAAGAGAGAGAGTAACGAGGGTTGACAACGTCAACTTAAAAAAAGTAAAATGAAAAAATGTTCTTTTTCATGTAAAAGAAAAAAAGATTTTTGTTTTGAGTTTTGCAAAATTAAAAATTTGTAAAACTCAAAATTTATAAGAAAATATGACAAATAAAAAAATAACCTTAACAAATATTAATATTAAGATGATATAACTAAATTCGTTCTTTTACCATTAAACTCTATACATACGAACATAGTTCGGACATGTGTAGTTAGTCTCCGAACTTGGTAATTTTTATTAAATGTCGCCCTTAAGTTTGAAACTACCAGACCTTTGAACTTAATAAAAATGTACCCACGGGCCCACCAGTGTCACGCGTCATCTTTTGATTGATTTGAATTTTCAAAGAATTTTTTTTTATTTTCACTCTCAAATTAAAATGTGAAATGCGATACTGAATGGACTCCGAAGTGTTGTTTTATCTAAGTTTAGGGGACTCTGCTAACTATACATTTAGAAAATAATTTACTTCGAGAATTCTATAAAGTATAAAAAAAAATGTTTCAAAATGAGAAGATAAGTACTACACAAGATGCAAATGTTGAAATGAGTCAAACATGCAATCAGTCCATTACGTCTGTTGCAAATTACAGCCACTTGATTGTCTAAAAAAAAATTACAGCCACTAGATTTTTTTTCTTTATCTGTTTAGAATGTGACAGATATTTTTTAAAGAAATTTAATAAGGAAATAACTATTATATGCCGCTGTGAATCAAACACATTTTTCTTTTGTCTTCTAGAAAAACTATTAGACTTTGTTTTGTAATTATAAACTCTGTTGAACAATTTTAATTTATTTATCTATAGCAATGGAAAATATATATTTCAAATACAGCAATTTTATATTACCACTAACTTATTTGACATTCATTTACACTTTACAATCTTCACCATTCATCTTTGAATAGTTAGATCTTTACCATAAGATGAAAACAAGATGAAGGGTTGAGATTTCATATTGTTAATGGATGTCAAACGTTAATATAGAATTTCTACATTATATCATGAACATTTTTCTGTCAAGGAATAAATATTAATTTCAAAATAGTTTTTGCTTTAATTTATTTAATTTCGATCATAGTAAATACAAATAAAAGTTTTCACTCCTCTGTATACAGCTCGAATCCGTCCAATCATGGGAAAATTGTTTATCACTAGACTAATTGATAACATATAAAAAAAATTAGTTTTGCAGCAATCTAATTAAAAATAAATTGTACTTGAATATGATAAAATGAATGTAAGGATCCACAATTAATTTCAAAAGATACTCATAAAATTGCTACATCAATGAAAGATGGATTTCATTTTCATAATCAAACAACGTGGAACTCTACTTTCAACATGAAATATATGTTATTGCATAATGTTTATTTGACCAAACCAATATATAATATATAAAATTGAAAATTGAATTTAAATTTAAATTAAATCCATTTTAATTATATTATAAAAAAATCAAAACAAATCGCCCCACAGACACCAAAAATAAGCAGATGGCCCCTCAAATATACAGTGAAAAGAACAATATATGTTTTGTTAACTTTTAATTCTTCATCTTTTTCATCATGATTTTCTGTCTAAAAATATTTTGTTTCATCTTTTACATCATGCAAAATTGATACACAATCCAGTTCTTTCATGTTTAGAGATTTCCTTTTAAATTTCAAAAAATAAAATAAATAGAATAAAAGATATACACAACTCATCCACTTACACCATATCTTTCTTGCACTTTATATTGTCTCTTCTCAACAATAGAAGAAAATTCAGCATGTAAAGGGTAACAAGTCGTGTTCAATTCAACAGTTATTGTTTACACTTTACAGTAATTTAGTTGAAACAACTTATAAGCAGTTCTGTAAAGTGGATTTGAAAGTTTTTATAGTTATATTTTGACGTATAAGCTATTTATAATAAGAAAAAGTTGTAAGTTGGTTTGACAAACTAAAAGATTTTTTTTACTCTCAACGGAAAAATTTTGATAATAAAAAAGCTATACATCAAATATAACTGCATATACTATAATAAATGTTGTAAGTTGGTTTAACAAAGTAAAAGATAAATACACTATCCATTTAATTTTTTTAGATAGCACAATTGTGTTTAGATTAAATTGAAAAAAACTCCGCATCACCTCAAATGTAATTCGAATCTAAGGCCCCATTTGCTTGCAGGATTATATTGTGCAAGGAAAAATGTTGTGCAAGGGAAAATATTATGCAGGAAAATAAAATATTTTCGTATGTTTGACTACACCATTGTAAAATATTTTCTGGCGTTTGTTTGCAATTCTGAAAAATATTTTCCAACCACAAAATCCTAGTTTAACTTATATATATGTGTGTGTGTTGTAAAATATGTGAAATATAGCATAATAATTATTATATAAAAATTAAATTATATTAAGTATGAATTACATTTATATAAAATAAATGTAGATGGAGGAGATGAATTTGGTGGTGACGGTGGAGGTAGTGGTGATGGAGGGGTGGAGAAAGTGGTGGTAATATAGGTAGAGGAAGTGATGGTGATGGGGTGGATGAGATGGTGGTAGTGACAGTAGCAGTGTTTGAGGAAGAAGTGGATGTGCTGGTGTGGGTGATGGTGAAGGGAGTGGTGGTGGTGGCTGCGGCGACGAATAAAGGAGGTGGTGGAGGTCGTGATGGAGATAAAAGGGTGGAGGATGTGATGGATGTGTTGGCGTGGGTGGAAGAAATGATGGTGTTGATAGTGAAGGAAGCGGTGGTTTCCGGGTGGAGGTGGAGGTGGTGGTGGTGACAGCAATGGATGGAGGAGGTGGTGGTGGCGGCAGCGGGATGAAGATAGTGATGAATTTGTTGATGTTGGTGGAAGAAGAGAATGTGGTAATAGTGGAGGAGGTGAAGTAGAAAAATAAGGAAAAATATTTTCCCATCTTTTTTTTAGGAAAATATTTTCCATTATTTACGCTACATTTTCATGTTGGCTTACACAATATTTTCCTTTGACTTATTTTTCAAATCAAACAAACACAGGAAAATTCAGAAAATATTTTCCCACACAAAATTTTCCTGGAAACAAACAGGCTAAGACATTTAGTTAAATATCATATACACACACAAAAAAATCATTATTCTCTACACATAATTTTTTAATCATTTCACAGATTATGCTCCTCATAAACTACTCTACTAAACACTTCAAATATTCGTAAATCAACTTTGAAAAAAATTGGTTTTACGAAATAAGCTAAAAAATGCGGGTAGGTGAGAAACAGTATCAGATAAATATGCATTATTCCATCTCCACACATTATTAAAGAAAAGAGAAATATATAGAAAATTTTCAAAATGAGAAAAGGTACTTTTTCTTAAGATTCTTTTTTGACTCAATCCGCCAAAGGTTGATGAAAACATAAACAAGTAGATTACAATGAATTTAGAAAGGGGAGCAACAAAATATTTTTTTGGAGATTCTCTTCATGGAAAATTAAACCTTGAAAAATCATTTTTCCTTGTTCTTATGTACATCCAACAGGAAACATAGCCACAATCCTAGCTTGTTGGCAGTCAATTGTGACTATGTTACTCTCTCTCTCTCTATATATATATATTCTAAAAATTGATTTATATAAATCTGACCCGTTTAAAACATAACTTTAAATTTACACATTCTTTTGTAATAGCATTTTTTGTCTTTAAACTGAGAATAACCTCAAGAATCACATGTAGAACATGCCTTGCTATATTTAGAACAAGATAATATATATGACTGTAACTCGTAGTTGTAGGGATTATTGTTTAATTCTACGACATTAAGAAAAAACTAATTTGTTAAAAAAAATCAGGATATTTTACAGGTAAATTTATTCTATAAATAAGCTTTATACACACTTTAAGTCCAGTTTGGTTCCTCACTTTGTGGGTTTGAAATATCAATATCAAAATGGACCTTATAACTCAAGGCTTGTAATCATTTTAATTAAAAAACAACACTTAGAACAAAAATTAGCATTTTGAAAATAACAAAAAGAAAAAGAAGCACCGAATAACAAAACACAACAGTTGTAGCATGTGAAAAAACATATATACTGTGTTTTAGTCAAAACTTGAATGCTATGAAAGACCAAATTATATTTGGCATCCAAGAAAAGACATGAAATGAAGTTTAGCTAAATGTAGTTCAAAACAATTGTGCCTTTTTATCTCTTTCGCATTATACAGTAATTCTAAATGCTTCATTGCGATTATTAAATATTAGATGTATCTGTTTTAAAGATTAAAAAAACAATCAATTGTATAAAAACACTATCCACAACAAGTAACAAAAAAAAAAAAATCAAAAAATTTTTATAGAAAGAGATTGTTTATAGGTGATTGAAAGTAAAA
The DNA here is from genome assembly GCA_949673415.1 of Euphorbia schlechtendalii. Lineage (NCBI taxonomy): Eukaryota > Viridiplantae > Streptophyta > Magnoliopsida > Malpighiales > Euphorbiaceae > Euphorbia > Euphorbia schlechtendalii. Next base: position 5,959 of record CATIWQ010695844.1, read on the forward strand.
AAAAAATCAAGGTAGTGGAAACTTGAAGAATATAAGTGATTAGATAATGTGGATGGTGATGAGGTTTCCACGAATCTCGGCTTATTTTGTAGTTCAATCCCATATGTTGGTTTTGTTTGTCTGTTGCTTAGCTTTTGACTTCAATATTCTTTTGTTGCTAGAAAATGGACATTTTATGACCTGAATATAGAAAATAAAAAAGAAGATTAAGATTCTTTCAATGAATCACTTAAAGGTAAATTTGATTCACGGGACGAAATTGATATGTACCAACCATTCCAACCCTTCTTTGAGGGGTTCCATCCACAAAAACAAATATGACTAATCGATACTGTAAAAAGCATTTAATAATCATAACTAAACACTTAAAACTATTATTTGCCTTGAGAAAATAAAAAACCAACAATCAACAAGTTCTCACAACCTTAAGATCATGTACTGCAAATAATGTCATTTATGTCATCTGCTGTAATTATTTATGGTTAATTGAATTATATTATGCTCTATTAATGTGATTCAATAACGCTATATTATGCGCACATTACTTGCCAAATTCAATATTGTAGTGAAAATGTTAAACCACAATGGGCCTTGCTTTTGGTTCAACGGTCGTTTCAGTATCAGCTCAGCCTAAAATATTAGATTTCAAACAACAGTTGGTAATTTCATTTTTCTGAAAAACTGAAACCATAAATGCAAAAACTACTGACTTGGAATAATTTTACATATTCAATAACTCAAAAAAGGAAAAAAACTATGATATATATCTATATATATTTCTCCATTCAAAATTTCACAACTTACAAATTTACTCCCTCAAATAGGTGGAGAAATAAATAACATACAAAGCTCAAGGCTCTTTTTTTTTTGAACTGGCCATAAGGGCACAATATAGAAGAGCTTGCCTAGGTTGGCCATTATATCTTATTAAAGATATCATTTTCAACGTATATTGGTCACTCTCACCAGGCAATAAGGCAGACAAATACAAGTGTGAGATAGTATATTTACTTGCCAGGGAACTCAAACCGCAATTTATCTCTGTTTCGAAACAATGTTTCATTTTTTGGAGGTGATGCCTTCCCACCTACGGCAGCCTGCCGCAACATCTCTGCAAGTTTGCAACATGCAATGAAAAATTTCGCGCCTATAAAAATTACAGTCTATGTTTTGCTTTAAACCAATGAATTCACCACAACATATCATTTTATGCAAGATAGGTAGCTCTTTTGGTCATTGGTGTATGCATCAATGTAATTTTTCAACTATGATGGCATGCTTATAATCATACATGTTTTTAGTGCAATTTTTAACTCTAGAGATCACTAATGAGAGGTAATTGCTTTGTCAAGTTCATTCTAGTTTAAAAACTTGCCTCGATTTCTCTGAAGCTCTTCATCGAGCTCTTCTTTCCATTTTCTTTGCCTGTCAGAAAAGCTTGCACTGCAAATCAAACCAATGTCAGTTGTGCCAATTTCTAGTAACAAGCAAAAATTTACCAGAAGTGGAAATCTTACTTAAAACTAGAAGTGATTGTTTCTTTGTGGGTATCATGAAGCATCTCTTTCCACTCATTAAGTTGAGGTGGTTGAATTTCTTGCAAAGCTCGATAATGGATGCTATTCCCATTTGATACATGACCGTTTATACTACTAGTATGGGTGGTGCTGGCATCAATTACGGAGTACCTTCTGCTAGGTAATCGCTTGGGTGACCTGCTTTTAGGGGGTAAATTTGAAAAGTTTGTATTTTTCGGAATTCCAACTACACTTGAGGTTGAGGGAGCTGCTGCATTTGATGTGTTGTAGAATTGTTCATAGAGAGGTGACTGCAGCTTCTTCAAATCTAAAGCCTGTTTGAAATTTGAACAGACATCAAATTAAGGTTTCTGTTTGTGATCAAACTAAACTAAAAAAGAAGATCAATGACAATGTCTGCTAACTCATCTGACTATTCAAGAGCATCTTAGGCTCTGTTCTTTTCAATTTGTAATATATTCAGTTCAGTAATTATAAGTACTCTATACTTGTAGATTTATACTGAAATAAATACATTTCAGTTCAGTACATCTGCTTATTAGTTGAAAAGAACAAAGCCTTATTCACCTATTTCTGTAGTGCAAGTATCGTCAGATTAAAAGCTTAACTATTACAATAGACAAATGGAAACATAAACAGCAAAAGAAATTGTAGAACATGACAACAAGGAAGCTAGGGAAAAACTGGCTAACTGCTTAAAAGTCTTTGTCAGTGCAACTTTTAAGATATCTGTTCTCTATGCTCTGTTTAAGTAGAGTACTAGAGTTACAACATAACTAAATCACCTTTAAACTCGCACTTTTTTTCTCCTTTTGGCTCTTGCAATGACACACTAATGTTCACAACGAAATATTTTGCATTGACTCACTATATGCTGTATATTTTGTGAGTACAAGAAAATTTTTGTGACTCGACTTGATTCATATTCAAGAACTAAGGTTCAAACAGTCACAGATGACAGAACAACAGATAATGGTTTCTTCACTCTACATATGTAGAAATTTTTAAATGATAAACTGATACATTATCAAAGAACCACTACAGCCAAAAGCCTGATGGATGGAGGCTGCAAAATAGTTTTGTCATCTCTAATGAACCCTAGCTGAATATAGATAACATGGTAGGCATACAATTCAATAATACAATTGGAAAAACAAGGTTATGGCCCTTGTAACTAAGGCTGCTAATTGCTAAATAATATTGCAACACATACAGTTAACTAAAAGGACTACATGAGAGTACAAGCAGACTATATTAATACTTTTAAACCAAGATAACAAAGTATGGGGAAATAATATCAATCCCCCATATGATGATAGTCATCTAAAGTCAAGGTACTCGAAGATTATTTTGTCTCTATGGGAGAAAGTTGTCACATGAACAACTCAGACCAGAAAAGGTTTCAAGGAATTTCCCTAGGCAAGAGACGCACAGAACAGCAACTCGACTCTATGAATTCAGTGTGTAAAAACCTAAGAAGCACGGCCACTCCAGTGACATGCCTTTTCCACGTTCCCCATCCATTTTGGAAACGAAAACCCCTACGAGACATTTCCGGGCCGTTTCTGAAATTTAAAAAATTTGGAAACTCGTTTCCTTAAACTCCGAAAACCCTTTCCTAGCAAATTCTCATAGTAACAGACCCAATTTTGATTCATTCCCAAAACTAAACATGTTAATCTATTCAAACTACTAGGACTTTTAAAACCTCAATTCATTATTAAATATTAATAATATCCTTATATTATGAAACACTTGTTAATTTTCATTCTATATACTTACATTATTACAATTTATCAAATATAACACAACTTTCAGACTTCATGAAACTTCATTGTCTTCAATAACCTTATTTACTATCGTTTAAGTTTTGAAATAGACATTATTTTGCTTAATAATCAGTAATTTTTTTTAATATATGTTATTTTAGTATTTTATATAAGAATGAAATAATATGTGTCAAATTTCATAATTTTTATATTTATAAATATACCCCTACATTCTTATTATTTACGCGATTCCTCATAGTTTCTGAACCTATATTTTTTAGAAAAGGCTTTTACCCATTTCCGTTTCCGTGCTGCATAGGTAAGAACTTAACAAGCTTTACCATCATTTAAAATACAAACATCCTAACCATTGTTATTTTCTAAAATGAAAGATCTCATTGAAGCAAAGTGGTACCTTCTCATCCAAAAAGGCTCTAATTTTTGACTCGGTTACTTCTTCATCATCCTCAGTTGCTACTGGGCCGCATGGAAATGCAAAGTCATTGCTATTTTCATTGGCACAGACAATAGGATTGCTAGGCTTGTCACAAAATGATTGTTGGGAAGAAAAATTAAAGCCTCCACCTTTCTCTGTTTCTGAAGTTTCATCAAACTTGCATGACCAGTCTTCTTTGGGTTCACACATGGGATTGAAACTCTGGATCAAATAAACCATCATGGTCATTATGTTGAAGTGAAATGGAAATATTTAAAAGATCAATCGAGGGGGTCCTCACCTTATTTAAATCAGCTGATGCAAAAGCCGAACTGAATCTATCTGATGGACCAACCCCAAGATCATCCTTATCATCTATCTGACACATGTCATCATCAGAATTGGCTCCACCCCAGTAAGACGATTCAGATATATTCTCCTGATATACAGTTGAGCATCTCAGACTTCCCATTTCACATACATCCTTCAATCCCGCAGAGGTTGACTTTCTGATCCCTATGTTTGTCCCAGAATTTACCAATAGATTACCAGATTCCTGAAGTAACAGAAAAACCGAGGTTGAAAAATGTAATGCCAAAAGAACAAAGCAGTCAAATCAGTAAATTCTGCCATTCTTACCCTGACTGAATTTCGGAAGACTAAATGAGGTTCTTGATACTCTCCAGTGACAAAAGGATGCTGTATACATTAAAAAATCAACAATTATGTGAGTCTCTTCTATAGTAAAGCAAAACATAATTGTAGATTTTATGAAATGAAAAATTTGTTTATTAATGCTAAGAAAGATACAGGGTCTGTGTTAGCTCCACACAATGCATACATAAAACAAAACAAAAGAAAACAGCTAAATTTGTAACTTGTAAAGGTTCTCAAAGTCTACACTTTTCTGCACATGACTTTTCAAATAGTAGAGTGATGATCACTTGTCTCTTGCGAAAAATTCTCCTCCATTCTCCACTCTTTTAACTTGAAAACATAAGTTTAACAAGTATTACCAGCAAGTTACATAATTCTAAAAAACCATTTCACAGTATCACTTATCTCAAAGATTTTAGCAGCTAATTAAAAAAAGATGTATTATAGTTACCTGCAACAAATCAGATGCAGTAGGCCTTAAGTCTGGCTCCCTGTCACCATACAGCGATTCATATGAGATTATGATAAATACATCTAAAAAGTATATAGTATTCATCTTTAATTAAGATACCAAAATCAACAAATTAATATCCCATCTCAAGAAGCATAAATGAGGCATAACAAGTACAAGTAAATATAAATATCAAGTTCACGACTGTACTTCTGCAAACACTTCAACAGAAAGTCCTTTGCCTCAGATGAAAGGTGTTCAGGAATAGGAGGATGAGATTTTGTTGTACCAATATGGAAGAGGGCAGCAACCTGAAAAGGCAATTACTTTAGATAAGAAAAACACCACTATGATCAACATTTTTTGAAGTTCTTACAGTCTTCAAAATTTTTTTACCAAACAATTACCTCTTGATACTGCTGGCTCCATGGGGGTTTTCCTGTAGCCATCTCAATTACAGTACATCCAACACTCCATATATCAGCCGAGCTACAAAATTGAATGTCAGTGAATCAATACCAACAATAAGAAGTTGGTATAGCCACATGAATTTTCTTTAAACTAAAGAAAGAGGTAAGAACATGCAGAATGAACTTAAGAATTTTGCTTCACAAATGCTAACACATAGAAACAATAAGTTGCAAAATGGGCACTAAGTGTGTCATACAATCGCTCTTCCATTTGATTTATCTCACAAAAAAATTGCCATAAAGTCCAGTCCATTATATATGAAAAAAATGCAAATGATTGACGAAATATCAAAAAATCAAAGCAAGGTCACAAGTTGGTCAGTTGGAGTAAACCTGGATACATCTCTATGTTTGAATTGAAATAATATCCAAAAGCGTTTAAATTATATCATTTTATTAATGTCATTACCAACTAAATGCTCAATAAAACAATTAAACGCCGGGTTCTCTGAGGTTCTTCATAATAGAAATACAAACTCTATGAAACGATCGATAAGACTAGAAAATTCTGGATAAGCATGATTATCCATGATTAGAATATAAAGTTCGCTTACAAGCTATGCCCAGTTTGGAGAATAACTTCAGGAGCCATCCAATATGGAGTACCCTTCATTGACTTGGCCCCATTCATAGTAGCCTGTAGCAACACAACAACCTCAGTAATGAACGATTTTATCAAAAGAACCAAAGAAATACAAAAACCTTTGAACAAAAATAGACAATATGGATAGTATTGGATACCAGCTCTACTACTTTCTTGGATGCTCCAAAGTCAGCAAGTTTAATGCATCCCTTGTTATCAACAAGAATGTTTGCCCCCTATAGTGAAACAAGTTGAATGAAATTTTAGAAAAAGAGAGAACAAGAGAAAATAATTTCCAAAATACTAAGAGCTGACTAAATCAAAGTAATACCTTGATGTCTCGGTGCATTATTCCATTTTTGTGAAGGTATTCCAACCCCAATAACAATTGTTTGGTGTACATTATCATAACCTGTTAGTTAAACAAATTTACAGAGAGCAATAAGCATTTCAGATACTTGCGTTAACAAATTCAGAGTTAACTTCAACTTACTGACTCAGGGAAGGATCCAAATTTTCCCAGAAGTGATGATATGGATCCACCAGGAACAAACTCCAACAAGATGTTCAAAGAGTCATCCTCCCTTGCGGTTCCCAAATATCTCTAACAATCAAATGGAGATATAAAGTCATAAACAATTGATAAGCAATATCCAATCACAATCACTAGAAAAACCAATTTGACCATCGTACTCACAACAATATTTTGATGTGAAAGATTCTTGAGCAGTTTTACTTCTTCCTCAAGCTCCCTCATATGAGCCTATTCCAAATCCAAAGGGGTTTTAGACTAAATGAACAACATAGCTTCTCAAAATTAAAAGCTAAAGCCAAACAAATTATAAGCTAAACTTTCAGGTTTAATACTTAATCTAATGAAAACAGAAATGATCGGAAAATCAATACATACCTGCGTTTTCTCTTTCGAAGCACTATTGGCAGCAATCAAAACCTATATCAAATAAAACCATATACAATTAATAATTCAAGTTAAAGACAAAGACTATCCAAAATCTATACAACTATATATATAAAATGAAGTATTTCTCATAACACACCTGTTTAACAGCAATAAGCTCTCCAGAATCGAGATTCATTCCCATATAAACCCTACCAAACGCACCGCATCCAATCAACTCCCCTTTTCTCCACCGTATAGGTGGATTATCCTCTTTTTTACAAGGAGGAAGAGCTGGCAGTGGTGGAGGTTTCGAAAATAGACCAATTCGCGATTTGCGAATGCTGGAGCCGATCTTCTCAACAAAACCTCCAAATCCTCCATCGTCTGCGGAAGTGGATTTAAACACTAGGGATCTGCGAACTGATCCAAAGAGGTCTTGCATCTGATGTGAGGATTCTGTGTAAAGTGGTTTGAAAGAGAAGAACAATTGGAGAGAAATGAGCCGTTATAGAAAGGAAGAGGGAGAGAGAGATTGAAGTTTTGAAGGGAGGCGAGGGATCTATTTTCAAATTAAGAAAATAATAATGAAATCCCATTATATGAACGGGTCGCTGCTTGCGTTATGGGCCTTCCCTTCTTGTTTAAACTATAAACTCACAGATGTTTTCTCTCATAAGTTTACGATGAATTTAATTTTAATAAAATTAATTTTATTTTATTTTTAATATTAGTGGATCAATTATCATATCATTAATTTAAAGATGACGAGGGGTAAAGTCATAAAAATTTTTTTTAAACAAATCATCATAAAATTTACCTTAAGTTTAACAGAAAAACACAAATCCAATTAACTTAACAAAATATCCTTACATTTTAAAATCTATTGTTTTCCACTTACAACGAAATAAAAATCATTATTCAACTCATTTAAATACTGTGCATAATTGATATGTATTGTAAAAATTATATTTCTCTTGCATATTATAAAACTACTTGTATATGAAATATGAATCTCAACGAGACAAAGTTTCAGCATAGTTCTTTTAATTCCTCAAAAAATAAATAATTCGAGTATGGATGATCATTGGTCAAGCCGAATCTAATCGAGATATCGAATTTTACTAAAATATTTGTCGATTTATAGCTAAAAATCAAACTAACCAAACCAAAAAATATTCCAGTAAAATCGATTTGGTACAACATGTACGTAATTTCAATGAAATTCAATAGTTCAAATTGATTTAATAGACTCGGTTCGATATAATTTAACCAAAAACGAGCAACTTAAATTGCTTCTGTTGTCCGTTTTGAAAAGCAAAGACAAGCACGGTGTATTCCGTCTTTAATAAATATATTCACACCAAGTAAGCCTATATATAAATAATAATGATGGTTTTCGAAAAAATATATATATAAATAATAATGATGAGAGAACAATAACACAACTTACATACTATAAATATTATTCGTATGATTTAACACTATCGCTCAAGATGAGAATGGAAATTACAAATGCTAACTTGTTACATAAAAAGGGAAAACGATCATTAATAGAAGACTTAGAGAATACGTGAGTCAATTTGGTTCGGCTTAATGCATAATTTGTTCTTTGAATTTGGTTTCAAAAGTTAAATGATCCCTTGAATTTAAAAATGCTATCTTGTGACCTTCTAAACTTGTAGAAAACACACTAATTTGCCGTCCAAATGCCATGTGTCACCTTTTGTTTGCTTTGACTAATCTAATATGTCATTTTTCTCTTCATCGGAAATTGACACGTGGCAATCATGAGCAAACTAGTACATTTTTTAAGGTTAAATGACCAAATCGGTGCATTTTTATAAGTTCGGGAAATAAATGGATGCTTTTCAAAGTTTAAAAGATCATTTAGTTTTTAAAACCAAGTTTAAGAAAACAAACTATGTATTAGACCAAATAGTATTAGAGCACCCATGATTACAAATGTATATTAATAATTATTCTGTAACATAAGTCGTTTTATGTTCGATTCTTAAAAAATTAATTCCTTTACACCTGTTAAGATTCGAAACAAAGATTTGCCATAAGCAATGAGCCACTTACCAATTACTATCATATGTTTACAAAAGCGTTTATAAATCAAACAAATATGTTACATAATATGAACTTTTTTATATGTAATATTACTATATTTTCCTACGATATCTTAGTAGAATGGCTCTATATTTTAAAGTATTATCTTACAAATAATTTCAAATATGAATTGCACAAATTATATTTAATAAAAAAAGAATAGTATTGTTTGTGATGTCATGTGAATCAAACAAGGATCACTTGCAAAACAGCAACGGCGTTAGAGGCTCCGATGCCAAATTTAGACCTAGACATGGGTGAGTGATGAAGAAATGTGTAAGGAGTAATGAAGTAGAGAATGATCAGTTAATTACCTCTTCAATGGTAGTCGTATGCTTTATACAGGGGAGATAAACTTTACTTTGAATTTGAGACTAACAATCGCTTGAGTCTCTTAATGGTTGCCACATGACTCTCTCATAGGTAACCATATATCAATGCTACTCAGGGTTAAAGTTGGTGGGCCTTATTGGACCAAATGAGCCAATATTATTATTTCTTTGATATCGATATGTGTTTGTATTAATATTTTAAATGTTATAAAAATATAAACTTTTACTAATTAAATAAGTTCTCAAAAATTTCTTGAAAAGACTAGATTATTATAACATGAAACAACTATTTCCTAAAAAAATCCAACATGGCAATTTCACCCCCCTCATTTTCGATCCTACAGCCGCCCTTCATATAAAAAAAGCTAACTCAACATTTACATACAATAACTATCTCACTCGTCTCAAAGTACATTCAAGCCTTCTACATGGAATAGATGGGTGTCTGATTCGATTTTAATATGATGTTATTAGACTAAACTATGAGATAAATTTTTTGGGTATTAAAAATAAAATTTAATCCGGTTCAATTTCAAGTTTAGTTCTTTAGAAATTGAGACGAGACTCAACTCCGAATTAGGGAATGTTTGGGATTACCGTTAGAACTGTTATCATGAAAAATTTGATTTACAAAATTTTAATAGAACAATATATTTTGATTTTCAATATATTAATTAATTAAGAACTATTTACTATTAATTTTCGTAACTTGAAATCAGATTGTGAAAGTAATTCCAAACTGGGCTATGTCCCTACTCGGATTATAAGAGCATATTTAAAAGATAGCGAGTTCTAGAATTATGTGTTATTTAGAATAGAGAATCATATCGATAAGTGGTAAAAATAGACAATACATTTTAAATAGTAACTATAATAGATATTTTATTTTAAAATAATATTAAATTAATTATTCAAATATGTGTAGAATGTTAAATATTATGCAATACTTATTGTGTCATATCACATCATAAAGATAAAATAAAAAAATATAACGTAGAGTCATAAAAAAATATAACGTAGAGTCATGTATCAAGACAATTGATTGTATGAACAATCTACTAAACATGTTTTGAGTACGGTACAATATAGCCAGGTTGTGAGCATGATCAACACCGTGAAGTGAACGTTATGCAAATCCGCACCGTTTAAGAAGATGAAGGAGTGAGAAGGCAACTTACGTTTTCAGTTCCCAAGAAGATACTCCATTTTGCTTCCTGAACAAAACCTCGTTATCCATAATTCTGTATGTCATTTTCACAACAGCCGTTCTTATTATCAAATTAATGCAAAATTACTTGTTTCATTGCCCAACTAATAATTTCCCAGATATTTTTAGTTCAGCATCTTTGCAACTCTTTCTTCTTCCTTGCTGCCCCCAATTTTGAAGAAAGAAGAAAAAAAAGAATGGCTTTTGATTTGGAATCATTGTCAGAGGCAACATCAGGAGCCATTGGAGCTCTAGTTAGCACCACCATCTTATACCCTCTTGATACCTGCAAGACTAAATATCAAGCCGAACTCAAAGCACACCATCAACAGAAATACAGGTGCCCTCAATTTGATGCTAAGTTTTATTTGTTTAGGGATGATTACTGAATAATCAACGGCTGTGATTTGATGCAGGAATGTCACTGATGTGTTCTTTGAGGCAATTTCAACTGGCCGTGTTCTTTCATTGTACCAAGGCCTTGGAACAAAGAATTTGCAGTCTCTAATTTCACAGTTTATTTACTTTTATGGGTACAGCTTCTTTAAAAGGCTGTATTTGAAGAAAAGTGGGAATAAAAGAATGGGAACGAAAGCTAACTTGATTGTTGCTGCGGCTGCCGGAGCTTGTACTGTGGTGATTACTCAGGTGAGAGTTATATCTCAGGTTTATTGAGACCTACGAAAGAAAAAATGAATTCCTTCTATACCATAAATCATAATGCTAGGTATCATGTAGTGATCTTATAAATTTCATTAATTTTCTTGAACATTAAGGGCAAAGAAAATATTTGTTAGTTTTTCTTGCCATGAGTGTGCTATATTTTATTTTTCTAGCACATATCTCTTTTGCTGCTGAAAATAATCACAATGGTCTATTTGCAAATTGCCAGACAACATTGGTTAATTGATTAATCTATTAATTGATCATGGTTTGAAGCCTTGTGGTTTGTGCTTTGCTTTGCAGCCATTGGACACAGCTTCTTCAAGGATGCAAACGAGTGAATTTGGGAAATCTAAAGGACTTTGGAAAAGTCTTTCAGAGAGCACTTGGAAAGAATCATTTGATTGTCTTGGCATATCTCTTCTTCTCACTTTGAATCCATCTATTCAGGTAATTTCATTTTAGTTTCATTATCTGGCATCGACTGAATCTCGTAAATCAGTTCCTGAACATGAGTTCACTAATTCGTGTATTGAGCTGATGAATAATGTTTTGTTCAGTACACAGTATTTGATCAGCTGAAACATAGACTATTGAAGAAACAACTCAGCAAAAGATCGGATAAAGACCATTCTCCAGAAGCACTTTCTGCGTTTACCGCGTTTCTTCTCGGTGCAGTTTCAAAGTGCGTTGCGACATGTGTAACATACCCAGCCATCAGGCATGTTGTTGTCTATTATTATTCTACTCTTAAATTAAGTCAACGGATCATTGACCTAAATGGGATTTGATTTTTTGGCAGATGCAAAGTAATGCTTCAAGCTGCGGATTCAGATGAAAACGGGGCTGGAGAAGATGAAAAACCGAAGACAATTTCAGGAGCGATTTATGCCATTTGGAAAAAGGAAGGTTTGTTCGGTTTCGTTAAAGGATTGCCAGCCCAGAACTTGAAGACTGTGCTAAGCTCAGCTTTGCTTCTGATGATAAAAGAGAAGATCGCAAAGACAACTTGGATTGTAATCCTTGCCCTTAGAAGGTATTTGTTCGTCACACGCCCCACACTAAAAACCGTCTGATTTTGAGCCGATCAAAATTTTCAGACTCTTAACATGCCTACATTTGGAGGTTATACATATACCTCTTGACCAAGAAAGCCGGGTTATATTTCCCAGCAAAGGAACAAATTGTAGCAAAAGGGATTCTGTCAAATTCTGATTGCCATGGATGAAAAGCAATAATGCTTGTTGATATACTTATGTTCTGACCCTTTGAGTAAGATTGTTAAATTGATTCTTCCACTTGGAAACAAGTTTTCTGCGTTTTGAACTGGAATTTCAATTTGAGTTAGAAGACAAGAACATTATTATATTTCTAGATTTATCATTTGTGAACATGAAATGTCCTTTTGCAAAAGATAGTAAATCCGGAACCAATAAAAGAGATGGTTAGAAACATTTCCATTATTCAAGATGTTCATTCTGTGAATCACTTGAAAAATAACTGAAAATGCAGTGAGCAACCCAGATAATGATTCACTATTGTATTGCTCATCTCAATAGGAAAAGGGAATATTTATGTATAACCAAGTCAAAAGTGGCAATCAAAGAAACAAAACATTTTGAATTCTGAAGCAAGAGCAATTAACAATTCTATTGGTTTCCAACAAAACTACAGTATATGATAAACATTGCTCTCTGATTAGTGGCATTAGAAAACTGACTGGTAGTCGTTGAACCTAAGGCTCATTATAGAACAAGAAACAAGAGTCCAATCAGTAAAAACAGAAAGTGAGAGAGAAGACCAAGTTCGGTTGCCAGGCTGGCAGCGTTATGAGCCACATAACTTCCTTCGGGTGTATTAGTAGTGAGGACAACGACGATCCAGTTACCATCAGAGCCAATGCCAGCTCCAGTATACTTGGAGTCATTGAGCGAACCTGAGTATTGGGTTTGAGTGAAGTTACCGAGCACGAGGCTTTGGTCCAAGTTTGGGACGCATGCTGGCATTAGAGTTCCATCTCTAGTGCTTGATACATTCAAATGGCATTTAGACAAGAGGCCTTCGTAATTGTTGACTTGCGGCTCGGTGCCTGGCACAGTGAAAGAGCCCGTGGTGTTTGTGCAGGGCTGATTCTTGAATTGCTCAGCTACTTCCTCAGCAAAGCATTCTGCATTGTCGTTCTTTGTGAGGGCAGTCAAGTTCAACGATTTCCTGTAGTTGTTAATGCCTGCCAAAAGAGTATCTTCCTCTGCAGGTGTGAATCATGGAAAGAAAGAGGTTAGTCTCATTTAATCCTAGTAAATTTCAGCAACTGAAACCTAAATTCTTGTTGAAGGAAAATGATATGCTCCGCATTTTGAACTTGCAAGAAAACAAGATGGCTTTCTAAAGCTAACATAAAAGATTGAACCCTTCTGTAACGGCCATCTGCCTTTGAGTACTTCAACAAATTTAACAAGTTGTCTGTTTGCAACTTTGCATACTTTAGAATATCAACAAGAAATAGTTATAAAAGGGCCAATGTTTAAACTTGCGCCTAGTTCCAAAGCCTCATGCTTATAAAGGCAGGAAAACCTTTAACCTTTTTTGAGAAGTGTGGCTGTTATCATCAACTTGGACCTTGTGCTATCTAATCCATACACATTTGAGCTAAAACTGACATACAAATTGGCGTGTAGCCTCAAAATCGAGGGACAAATGTGAGTGTAGCATACCAACATGGGAGCAGTCTACACATTTTGTCTTAAGTGTGTAACGAACCCAAATAGGTAACGAAGATAGCGCGAGGTAGAACAACACAAACAATACGCTATATGCTTATAGCACAAAGTCCAAAATAGTATATTAAGATTCCTTGTAAAGGGCACATTTCTTCTCTTGCTAGCCAATGTAAGGTACTTAACAAGTATTAATGGATTCACAAAATACCCTTCGAAAGAACTTGAACACGCAGGCGGAAAACAAACAAACAACTATGATATAAATATCATCAATTACTGTAGAAATAGCCAATTTCATCCCACATTAGTACACAGCTTATGAAATTGCAGCAAGTAATAATGTAATGAGGCAGTAAGTAAATTTGGCTATATAGGGGCAAATTAAGCTTTCTTGGTCACATATGGCCCTAAAACTATAGCACAAGATAGATATTAGATCCGAGTTAGGCAAATGATAATAAGATACCTATTGATCTTTGGATGCACTCAATCTTATACCAAGGCAGCTAAAAAAATTCAACTCAATACATCATTAGATCTCTTATATACGGATAATGAAAGAGAATTAACGACATTCAATTGAACACCAAAGCACAAATCAAGCAATTGCGAAGATCGGATCTTATCCATGCTGAGATTTGAAAAAAAAAAAAATGAAAATGAAGGAAATGGAATCTGTGATGCAAATAAAAATAAAGTAATTACCATCGGATTGGACATTGATTAGAAGGAAGGAGAAGAGAAAGAATGTAAGAAGAAGACGAAGAGCTGAGGACGCCATTATGGAATCGTACTGACTGAATTTGGTGTTGAGCCAAGAAAGAGTCGGTTGTGGGTATTAAAATAAATAACGGAGGATTTAGCTGTTAGTTGCCGTGTTCTTTCTTCATTTAAAAATTAGAAACAATCCCCAGTTGAACGTCAATGTCGCTTAACAGCATGGGCCTATTGACGGGTCCACTGTTAAAGGCCGTTATGTTCGGCCCAAAATGTTCTTAATCAATACCTTCCCCCCTCCAGACGACGCCGTTTTGTCGTTTTCTCTCTCTCTATATGTATGTATATATATAAAAGTGAACTTTATCTTTGCAAGTGTAAAATATAAGTGATGCGAAACACAGAAGTAAACCAACATATTTTGATATTGCACAACATTACAGCAATATATAACTTTTGCTTCAAGAAGAAATTTTTTTAATAATCTAGTCAATAAGTAATCCGACCTTCTTTTCATGGTTTAGAGAAAAAAAAATATTTCAAATATAGATATGGTGCAACTCAAAATCTGTATGTTATGACATTGATAAATAAGATTACAAATTTTTATTCGGATAGCAAATCAAGATTATTACACATTAGAGGCACACAAATTTATAATTGTATTTATGTTATATTTTAATAATTTAATATTATATATTATTTCCTTCAAAACTTTTAGACAAAAAAAAGTAATAGCTTTATGATTTTGAGGTCAGAAATTACAATTTACTTGATGGCAAGCATAATATTCGACTTGCATGGAGTACAACCCACCCATTGATCTGGTATAGCTAGGAGGTAACAATCAATGGAATATTCCTATATATGAATCATACAATTTTGAAATGAAATAATAGATAGCAAGGATTCCATGTAACCAAATTTCAAAAATAATATTACCCTCTCGTCCTCTATCTACTGCAGTCAACAATGATACACATACTGCATTTCCCATTTCCTCTGCAGTCAAGAAAATGGCAATATCAGCTGATTGCTAATTATGGTGCTGATATCACCATCTCTTGTTTGCCAATGGAAACATGTAGGTCGAAGAATATCTGACTATATTAGTGGGCTTTAACTTCGCTACATACTTTAGGCAGTTGACACAACAATATTAGGACTTTCAAAGAATGAAGCAGCAAAAAACCCATACTTCTATGGGAGTTTACGTTTTCAAGAAAGCATTACTATCGAATCTGTAAAGGTAACAATCATTTAGCTACATGTTATAGTTACGAATCAGCCACCAAGGCTTTAGTACTATCATTTCAGTGTTTTGGTTTTCACATGTTTGAACTTTTGGCCACCAAGGTTTAGTTTCTATGATGCATGAAAGCCAATGTATACATCGAGAAGAAATCTACAACCATCTAAGATTGAAAATTGCATGGTCAGTAAGTTCATGTTGTTTTCAAAACCGACAAAAAGTAAACCAGTTATTACTACTTTGTCTGATTTTTTGTGTTCGATTCTATTATATCTCGTGGAAGTTCCCTAACAAATTGTTTCATACAACATAGTGTAGTCGGTATCAGATTGAGAATAAACTCTAATGTTGACTTACAGGTTGGTTTGTCGAAGCAACATAGCAGATCGTATTTTTCGAATAGACAATTCAACACCTTTATGATCAAACAAATGCAGGATACAGTGATGCTTGGCGCTGACTTGTATGAAACTGAGGCAGAAGTTGAGAAGTAAAATTACCCATTGGAATAGGAGAAGATACAAGAATCAAGTAAGAAAAACATAAATATGCCGTCTGTATTCTAGTTACGAGGGATTGAACAATCTCGGGGCATAATGTATTATGTTTTCCAGGGAATTCATCACAGATTAGACTGCAATAATTGAGAAGAATGTAGTTATAGGCTTATAGCTAACCCAGAGGCAAGTTACCAAAACTTTCACTTGTTTTCATAACTTATTCGCCTTTCAATATTAGTTAAACTAATGCATAGGATATGCAGGGCATACAAGAGGGTGACAGATCATCAGACGGGTTCAACATTCGAATGGTGTTACGGTTGTTTTTTTAAAAAATGCCACCATTGAACATGGACTTGTAAATTGTAATATAATTAGCTTGTTTGACTTTGCTTTCTCAAACTCATTTTTCAAGCTTTTGCTATAAGCAACAGAGTTATTTTGGAAAAAACAAGTTAGACAGTTTTCACTTAAATAATATGAAGAATCAAAATGTGTTGTTCAAAGTCAAAATATGTAGTCCTATAAAAAATTTGTGAATGCAAGTTACTGGATAACTGTTTAAATTGGATGGCATATTATCTCAACCGGTGACCATTGATAGAACTAACCAGCGTCCCGTTCTTAGGATTAAACGAAAAGGACATAGGAAGATGACTGACCTACCCTTATCCCCCGAGAGGTCGTCTCCAACTGATTCTAACGACTCGTTAATGAGAGCTGTGGATGAATACAACGATGGTGAGGGCTCAACAGAGGGAACCGACCCAATCCCGGAGGCGGG
>CATIWQ010695923.1:0-12620 GCA_949673415.1 Euphorbia schlechtendalii
TTACCTAGTATCTGCATTTGCATAAAAAACAACTACATACCACGTGAAATCTTTTATATGAAGTATAAAAATGACTAAAACTACAGTGTTTATTGTATAAAATTAATGTGATAATAAGTGTAATTATACACTTATCAATACTTCCAAGACCTTCAAGTATAAATAGAAGTTAGAAGCAGACGTTCAAACTTGAAGAATCACCTCGAATTTCTTAAGAGCTGAAATACTGTCAAATTATTCCCACTATTCAGAAATTTCAATTCAAACAATCTAAGCAAACACTCATCTATCAGTCAGTTTGTAATAGAGTGAAACCATCTTAGATTTAACATTGTAAAAGGATTCAACAATTTTTATAAGTTGAAATCCTTCACAAATTCTTAAATTGAATTTGAGTGACAGTTTTGGAAGAGTACCTAAACTATGGTTGAGTGGTAGTTAGAAAGAAAGGTAATTTCTGTAATAGAGTCTACCTGCTATAAAGGCTTCTCCGCCTAAGAAAGGAAAGAAACACTAGTGGATAAAAGCTGGGAAAGGAATCCGGGGATTGGAGGTAGGATGAAATCTCAGGTGTTGAAGTTCTAACCTTTTTTATGTCTTTATAGTATCCTTGTTCATTCATCATTCTCTTTGTTTTCTAATTTTTGCTTGAAAAATATATCTAAGCTGAGTAAAGTACTCAGAACAGATTGAAGATAAACTAGTTCACCGAAGCTGAGTAGTTTATAGTTTTTAGACCAGCACACAACATAGGTTACTCAGCACACATCTAAAAACTAAACTTTGAAAAGAATTTTTATAAATCTTAAAAAGAATCAAGTAACTACATTCATTGCCCTCTACTCAGTTATTTAAGCTATCTCGATCCAAAAAGTGGTATCACAGCAAGTGCTCAGCTTTAAGACTCATCGTCTTTGAGTTAAAGATCCTAATGGCTTATAATAACAGTTCTTCTAGCTTAAGCCAAACAACACTCCTTAAAGAAGGAATATCTATAGCCAAGCCTCCATTGTTTGATGGCCAACACTATACATTTTGGAAAAATTGAATGAAAAACTTTATCCAATCACAAAACATGCAAGCATGGCTAGCTATTAAGCATGGCCCCAGAATTCTCACAATTGTGTGAAATGGGGAGAGAGTCCCAGTTAATCCAAAAGATTACGATGATGCTAACCGAAGGCTCCTCAAGGAGAATCTGGCAATAATCAACTACTTACGTTATGCACTAGATCTTATAGAGTTTACCAAGGTCTCAAGTTGCGAAACAACGTAAGAAATCTGGAGGAAGCCGGAGATCACCTATGAGGGGACTAACAAGGTTAAGGAGTCGAAGATTAACCTCATGCTCAAAGAGTATGAGTTGTTCCATATAGGCACCAGTAAGGGTATTCAATCCATGAATACTAGGTTCATTCATATCATTAATGAACTGAAGAGATTGGGCAAGGAGTTCTCTGAAGAAGAAATAGTGAAGAAGATTCTCCATGTTCTCACTATTGAGTGGGATGCCAAGAAGAGCACCATTGAAGAGGCTCATGATCTTAAGACCTACAGCTATGATGAGCTGATAGGCACTTGTTGACTTAGGAAATGTCCTTGAGGAAATATAATGATGACTCTAAAGTAGTAAAGGCAAGGTGAAAGAGGGCAGAGCCATTATCTTGAAAGCTAACTCATTTGATGAATCCACCTATAGTGATTTAGATGAGTAGATGGCATTTCTGATGAGGTGATTCAAGCGCTTCATGAAAAAGGATGGGAAATTCAACAAGAAGAAGTTTCCCAACAAAAGCAAGTCAACTCAATAATAGCGCGGAGTTGAGGAAGGATATAAGAAGGAGCACAGCAAAGACATCAAGTGTTTTATCTATGGTGAGAAGTCCTAAATCCAAAAAGGATAGACTTAAGAAGAGGTTCACCAAGAAAAATGGGGCACTTGCTGCCACCTAGAGCGATTCTGAGGAATCTTCATCATCTGATTAAGAAGCTACCTATTCTGCCAACCTTTGCTTGAAGGAGATCGAGAATTAAAGGGGTAAGGGCTCAGCATTTGCTTCCAAGAGAATTCATCCACTGCTGACTCTGAAGCTGAGTGAAATAAAGGGAAAAAATCTCCAAATTGAGGTACATCCTGAAATCCATTTATCAATAAAAGAGTTTTCTTAGGTAATCTTTGATGTGATGAAGCTGACTATAAGTCTGAAAAAACATCAACGAGCTAGTGAGGAGAAGTGATGATCAAGAAAACATTTTTACTTCCTTATCTCTACATATCCACTTTCTTCAAGAAAAAGCTAAATATCATGAATTGTCAAAATAGCAAGCTCACTAAGTAATTAGATGAGTTGACTGCTGAGATAACAACTTTAAAGGAGAAACGGGTTCCTCCTCCAGCTAACAATTCCACTTTGAGTAACTAAACTCGCAATTTTAAGAGGAAGAATTAATCTACAAAGAAGAAAGTGAGCCAGCCCAAAGCAAAAGCGGTGTGTGGCTTTTGTGGAAAGGCTGGACATGCCACAGTAATGTGTAAGCATACAAATGGTTATTATGATGAGTATGAGTGGTCTAATTTAAATACTGCTAATAAAGGAGGACCTAGCTTGAAAGCATGGGTACCTAAGAATACGTAATTGTTTTACAAGTGAGTCTAAGATCTGCTGATGACACTAGAATGTGGTATTTGGATAGCGGATGCTCTAGGCATATAACGGGAGATGAAAGTCAATTAATCTCATTAGAGCGTAAAAGAAATGGAAGTGTCAGTTTCGGAGATAACTAAAAAGGGAATATTTTTGGATGCTGCATTATCGATGTTTCTCCTTCAATCTAAGACGTGTCTCTTGTAAAAGGACTTAAGTTCAACTTGCTAAACGTAGCCCAACTTTGTGACAAATGCAGGAAGGTTGCATTTGAATCAATAGGTTGCTCAGTTATTGATTGTAAGACTGACTCAACTATACTCTTGTTATCCTAGAATTAACAATGTGTATATGATTGATTTATCCCCGGGCTCCGCTAATATTTATCTTGTATCTAAGGAGGATATTTCATAGCTTTGGCATAGACGGTTGGGTCATATAAATATGAACATTCTATCTAAACTAGCCAAAAAGCAATTAGTTGTGGGTTTACCTAGTATCAGCTTTATGAAAGATATACTTTGCTTAGCTTGCCAGCTTGGTAAGTAAGTTAAAAAGTCATTTAGGTCTATAAACAACGTAGTAAATAAGAGACCTTTGCAGCTCCTCCACCTAAATCTATTTGGTCTTGTTCAACCTATGAGCATGGGCGAAAAAAGATTCTCATTGGTGGTAGTGGATGACTTCAAGAGATTCACTTGGGTAGTCTTGTTGAGTAGAAAAGATGAAACCTTTGAGTCTTTTGTCAAACTCAGTAATCGGATAATGAACGAGCTAAGAATTAAAATCAGTAAAATCTGAAGTGATCATGGATGTAAATTCGAGAACTTCCATTTCAAATAATTTTGTTTAGTGCATGGTATTGACCATAACTTTTCTGCTCCTTATACTCCTTAACAAAATGGGGTTGTAGAAAGGAAAAACAAAACCATAGTTAAAATGGCTCGATCCATGCTAAGTAATAATAATCTACCAAAGTACTTTTAGGGAGAAGTTGTTAACACAACTTGTTATATCATGAATTGGGTTTAAATTCACCCAATTCTTGAGAAAACACCCTATGAGCTTTGGCGAGGGCGCAAGCCTAAGATTGGTCATCTCAGATCATTTAGCTGTAGGTGCTTCATTCTAAATACCAAAGAACAAGTAGGAAAGCTTGATCCAAAGGCTGAAGGTATCTTCCTGGGTTACTCAACTAACAGTGGGGCATATAGAATGTATGTCAAGAGGACTGGCTTATTAGAGGAGTCTATGCATGTAGATTTTAATGAAACTAACAATGCAAATAGATGACCATCTGATGAAGATGAAAGAGTAAACCAGAAATAAAAGATGCTCATCATGCCACTCTCTGTCTTCCCAACCCAACACAAGAGCTAGAAGCCGAGGAAGTTAAAGTTGACTAAGATCTTTCAATCAACTTTAATGAAGCAGAATATCAAGCTAAACCTCAACAACCCAATACAGAGACTCCCATTGCAGATTCATGTCTTCCAAGAGAAATTAGAACTCAATCACCCACTCGAAAGCATTGTTGATGATGTTCATAATCCTATCATGACGCGAAGTCATCTTAGCAAAACAATGAGCAATCTAGATTTTTATCTCATTGATTGAACCCAAGAAGTTCAAAGATGTAGAAGGAGATGATTATTGGATTATTGTGATGCAATAATAATTATATCAATTCAAAGTGCAATGATGTTTGGGATCTAGTTTCAAAGCCCAAAGGAAAATCAATTTTTCAGCACCAAATGGGTTTTAAAGAACAAGCTTGATGAAGGTGGCATTATTGTCAGAAATAAGGTCAGTCTTGTTGCTCAAGGCAACAGTCAGCAAGAAGGCATAGATTATGATAAAACCTATGCTTTTGTAGCTAAGCTTGATGCAATCGAGATCCTATGTGCATTTGCATCTCATATGAACTTCAAGCTATTTCAAATGGATATTAAAAGTGTGTTCCTGAATGGCTTTATTCAGGAGGAAGTGTATGTGCACCAGCCTCCAGGTTTTGAAGATCCGAAGAATCCTGAGAATGTCTTCAAATTGAAGAAATCTCGTTATGGATTGAAGCAAACTCCTAGAGCTTGGTATGAAAGGCTGACCAATTTCTATGAAAGAGGGAAAGTAAATACAACTCTGTTTATTCGGTGAACAGAGGAAGATGTGGTGCTTGTCCAAATCTATGTGGATGATATCAATTTTGGAGTAACCGATGAGAAGTTGTGCAAGGAGTTCAGCAAGAAAATGAAGAGTGAATTTGAAATGTCAATTATGGGAGAACTCAACTTTATCTTGGACTTCAAATCAAGCAAAGTGAAGATTGAATCTTCATCAGTCAAGTAAAGTATGCCAAAGAAGTCTTAAAGAAGTTTGATGTGGAGTATTCGAAGCCAATATCCACTCCCACGATAACTGACATAATTCTGAGTAAGGATGAAGCTGGTAAGCATATAGATAGCAAGTTTTATAGAGGTATTATTGATTCACTTCTCTACTTAACTGCTAGTAGGCTAGACATTCAATATTCTGTGTGCTATTATGCACGTTATCAAGCTGATCCCAAAGAATCTCACTTAGCAACTATTAAGAGAACTCTCTGATACTTGCAAGGTTCTATTGATGCAGGTCTGTGATATCCCAATAGCTTAGATTTCACTCCTAGAAGATTCACAGATGCTGACTATGGTAGAGATAAGCTCGACAGGAAAAACACCACAGGAAGATGTCATTTCCTTGGAGAATACCTTGTCTCATGGCATAGTAAGAAGTAAACTTCTATTGCACTAAGTGTAGTTGAAGCTAAGTACATGGTGGCAGGAAGTTATGTAGCACAACTGCTATGGATTAAGTAGTAATTGGAGGATCATGGTATAACGTTAAAATGCCTTGAAGTCATGTGTGATAACAAAAGCGTAATTGACTTATCCAAGAATCCCATTCAACATGGTAGGATGAAGCAAGTCAATATAAGACATCACTTCATATGGGATCATGTGCTAAGGGGAGATGTCAAAATGGAGTATGTTCCTTTAGAAGAACAATGAGTTGACATTTTCACCAAACCATTAGCAAAGGAGCAATTCAATATCCTCAAGCAGCTAATTGGAATAGTGAACCCCATGCGAAGAAATCTTCAAAAATCTTGCCAAGTGTTGAAAATCAAGTCTCAACTCAGTTGAATGAGTTAAAAAGTATTTCACACCATTAGCATTTTAAAGTAACGTGTTCAAAAGATTTTGGCTATACTCATTCCGAAAGACTTATCCCCCCGGCAACGGTGCCAAAAACTTGATCGCAAGGTTTTGACTCTGCTAATTTTGAGGGCTTATGTTATGTAATGATGCCAAAAACCTTGTTCCCCACTTTTCTATTGACAAGTTAAGGAGTTCAAAATACGAATAGGTGTTGTCAATACTACTTATCAAATAGAAAAATGGTGACCACTACAAGTATACAATTTCGATGAAGTTTTAAAAGATATCGGTCCCACAGGAAGGAATTCGGTTCTAAAGACCAACTAGAGTTACGGGGTAAACGAAAATAGGTAATTTCATTGGAGGGGTTTAGATGATAGATGGATGAATGGATAGATGTATATACAGACTAGAGAAGATGTAAAATATAAAGATATTCTTAGGAACAAATTGAGCAGAGAAAAACATGCAAAATTATCAAGAATATTTCATACACTAGATAACTTCAACAAATAAGGTTCTAGACACCCTAATATTCAATAATTCACAGCAAAGCAACACATGAGTTGACTTTTCTAAGTCTAGGGTAAATGAATTATGACACTTATAAGAACCTGGATAACAATATTACTATGCTTAGTACGGGTCACTCTCACATAGCCTATTTAGCAAGTTACCACTCCAAAAATGTTGGCTCACTAAAAAGCGTTATAATCATAGATCTAGTGATTATACCCAATCTTGTTAACCCCAAAATCACTCTTAAAGTTAACTCGAAAGCATATAAATTGATTAATATATATGATACAAAACTAATTACTCTTTATGACACATAGACATATCATAAACTTGAAATAGAAAGTATAAGCAAAAAACAAAGTAAAGTTATAAGGTACGCAAGTGAAAGCTAAAGTTGATTAAACCATATCCACTCTTTATGGGAGTCGTCAACTCCCGCAATTCCTGCGTCTACTTTGAATTCAGTCTCGAATCATACAGAACCTCCGCTAGGATGCTATTCTTTGTAAATCTTGAATAAAAGAATGTTGAGAATGAAAACTTGTATTAATAAGTGTTTTGCAATTACACTCATACAACAAACGCTCAAATTTGTGTAGAAATATAGTGATCGAAATAGGAATCGAATCACTTATACATTTTTCTCGCTAAGACTTTGAACGTAGCAAAATCTAATATTTTCACTCTCTATCTATACACGCATACTATCATTCAATGCCTTCTATTCATGCCATAACCATGCACCACTCTCAATGCGAAGGGTTGCGTCTATCCAAACGAAGAGTCGTATCCATTGGTGAAGAGTTGCATCACTTCAATATGATTGGATGCAAAGATTCATCCTCATCCACAATGGAAAGGCACATTTTTATGATTTGTTGACTTCCTAAAGGTGTCTTTTCGGTTGGTAGTTGATGGCGGTTGATTGTTGTTATCTGGCGGTTGATAGTTGAAAAGAGATAACCAATAACCATCAGAAGTCATGACCGTGAATCACATGTCGCAATCGTGAACATTGGTTGGCAGTTTTCTATTTATGAAGAGTAACAAGTCACGACCGCACATGGATGTCACGATCATGAAATGCTGTTTCTTCATAATTCTTCTTTGCAACTTTGCCAATCTTTAACAGCTTCGATGCTAAGCCAAATCCTTGTGTTCCACTCATTTTTTGTACCTTTTTCACTCTTTTTCCATAGAATTCTACTTTTGATCATTTTACTCCCAAGATTTACCTAGTTTCTTCATTTGCATAAAAAACAACTACATACCACATGAAATCTTTTATACGAAGTATAAAATGAAACAAAACCATATCATTTTATGATTGAAAATATCATGATAGTAAGTGTAATTATACACTTATCATAATGCCATGAGATTCAGTTTCGAGGTTCAAAACTCGAAAGCTACTTTATCCAAAGGATGATTTGAATTGGAAACATCTAAAATCAAAACTCACCTTTTTACTATGTCAGTTAAATCCTTGCTAATCTCAGCATTCATTTTTTATCTTGTGTTATGCCAGCGCCACATATCATTTACAAGTTGAAGAGCTTATATAAGTGGTAGCATGCTAGAGAGAGAAGGCTACTTGGAAATTTGAAATTTCAAAGAATTTTTGCTAAGAACCCTAATTCTCTCATCTCTCAAGTCTCTTCATTTGCAAATGGTGAACACCAAGAGAACCCTATTTCTTAAAGGAGCTACAAAGAAGATAATGTTAGTGCACATTAACGATTCTACTAAGAAGGTCACTTTACCCCAGGGAACCGTCTTCACTCAAATCGATTAGTCTGAAGATTAGGAGTTTGGATAGGTATATGAGGTCGATTATGATGGTTTACTGAAGAATAAGACCATGCATAGGGTCATTAAGTAACCAAACCCGAACCAATTTCTATTGATGGAAGGTCTAGCCATCAATAACTTGATTAATAGTTTCTATACAAATCTCTACTCCATTTAGGGATTTAATGATGTTTTGATAGTGGAGATCAACAATGTCTCATACTTGATTTGTGTAGAATTGACTGGAATTCTTCTCAACATGCCATTGAATGGTAACAAGCTAAGTAGAATTGGAGAAGAGGAGCAAGTTGTTTTCCTTGAAGATTGGAAACTCCTTGCACACTATGGATCTGGTGAAATAGCTGCATTAGGAATGAGTTGGAAGACAAGAGCTTACCATGAACTACTAGTGAAGATGATTTTGCCCCAAGACTGGGTTACTAAGTTGCTACACGTACTTCAAGAGGTGCGTGGTCTACCATATGGTAGCGGGTAAGCAATTGAACTTGTCGGTGTTGATTCTTCATCACCTGACCAAAGTTATTACCGTCTACCATTACGGTTATTTGATAACTGCCCCCATGAAGGTCGTGAGGATGGATATCTCATCCTTCATAGATGGATCAGAAGAGATTGTGGTCCCATTGAAGAAGTCTTTGGACATGAGCCACTTTAGCAAACTGAAGAACAAGAAGATCCACACCCGCTATACAAAAGCTCAGGATTTGAAGCTGAAGAAGGTGAAGGTGGAACCAACTGTGTTCCTCACAAACATGCTCAATGAAGATGAAGACCCATTTATGGTGGACCTTGAAGGCTCTAGCAAAGGAACTACAGATGATCTCCACTGCTTATGCTCCCTCTTCACCAAAAGTTAAGGCTACAGCTCAAAGGGTGAGAGCTAGCCCATTAAAAGCAAGGGCAATAAATACGCCTACCCAAACTCAAGCTAAGGGGCGAAATAAGTTGAAGCTCAAGACTCCTGCTCAGAAGGAAGCTGAGGCAAAGCAAAAGGTGGAAGAAGAAGAAGAAGAAGATGCCAAAGAGCAAGAAGAAAACATGTGTGAAAAAGAAGTGCAAATTTGATGAGGCTAAGGATAGTGCAGGCTAGGGCAGCTCTAAGAAAAGCAAAGAGAACCCTAAACCATTAGCCTTAACCCTCCTGCTGAGGTGGAGAAAGTTATCTCCAAAGCTAGGAGCTCTCAATGCAAAAGAATTTCCACAAAGCACTGAAGGAAAAATGTGCAGATTATGAGTAATGGAGAGGATGATGATGACGTAAAGGTCATCAGTCGGGAAGAATCTGCTCTTCCTAGTGCAAACAATACAAGCCTAATTCACACTCAGCAAACTAAGTATCTTCCTTCTCAGGCTGAGTTATCTAAGGCTAACCCATCTTTGGGTCAATCAAGCAACCCCTAGGTACCTAAAAATCCTTCCCCAATTTCTTCTGTAAATCCTTCACCAAATTCTCCCATAAATCTTGAACAACCTTCTTCTATAAATTCCTAAATACCTTGTTTTACTGTAAATTCTCCTTCTAAAATACCTTCTACTATAAATTCCCCAGTATATACTCCTTCTCGATCTCATTCATAAGAAAAGACCACCCATTCTTCACCTCTTCCAAAAACTCAAACTGCTCTCAATCCTTCTCTTGTAAAGTCTAAACCAACCCCCACTTCTTCTCAAACTGTACAAAACACATCTACACCTACCTTTCTTCAAAATCAACCTCAACCCCTTCGATCCCTCTCATCGAGAGAAATGTACTTTCTGTAATAGAGTCTACCCGTTGTAAAGTCTTCTCCGCCTGAGGAAGGAAAGAAACACTAGTGGATTAAAGGAATTTGGGGACTGGAGTTAGGCTCGGGGCTGAACCAGGATAAAATCTCAGCTGTTGAAGTTCTAGCCTTTATCATTTTCTTTATAGTATCTTTGCTCATTCATTATTCTCACTATTTTCTAAGTTTTGCCTGAAAAACCAATCCAAGTTGAGTAAAGTACTTGGCATAGATTGAAGATAAATTAGTTCAATGAAGCTGAGTAGTTTATAGTTTTTAAACTAGCACACAGCGTAAGTTACTCAACACACATCTAAAAACTGATCTTGGAAAAGAATTTTTATAAATCTTAAAAAGGACCAAGTAACTACATTCACCCCCCTCTACTCAATTATTTAAGCTATCTTGGTCCAACAGAAATAAAATTTACATTTGGAATAAGGGAATAAGTTGCAGTATCTGCTTGATCATTTTGATCAGCAAGGTTATTTTGGAATGAGATGGAGAATGAGGGGGTGTAAAAGAGAAATTTAGAGAGGAAGTAGATGGGAATTACACTTGGTTGTGGTTGTGGTGGAGGATAAGGTTGTTGTGATTGATCAGGAATAATATCTACATTGTCCTTAGGTAATTTAACAGGCTGAGCTACCTCAACTTCCTTAGTAGGTATCTCCTCAACTACTGGTGATACTTCTTAATTCTTCAACAATCTCATCCCTTGCTGGAATATTAGCCTCTGACTCTATGGAATCCACAATCGCTTCTTCTTGTTATATTGAGGGATTTACCTTAGTAGCAGTATCATCCTCATTCTCAATAGTCCTTCTAGACTTGTTGTTCCTCTTCCTTCTCTTGAGCTTAAATTGCCCAACATCCAACTCTTCTACAACATCAACTTCCTCCACTACTGTAAACTTTTCCTCCTCAGCCTCTACAACCTTACCTTGCTTTGTGAAGGTAAATTATTTTAGGGCTTTAGCTTTCATAGCTGTTGGTGCCTCCTTTGATGGGCTATCCTTCCTTATCCTTTTGAGGAAAAGAATAGCCTAGCTAATAGGTATGTCACCATCATCCTATACCGTTATTGCTGATGCCTCCTTCTTTCATCTCATCTTTCATGGGACTATTCCAAGCACAACTTCAAACTCAGCATCTCAATCTTCCACTAGGATGTCATCAGGAAAGATAATTTCCTTGCCCAAGCTCATTCTTCTCTTTCTCTCTCCTTCCTTTTTGTAGGAGAAACTCTCCAAGTTCCCTTACAGAGCTAGCATCTCTTGAATTTCAATGAAGATCATCTTAATAGGAGCATGCTCTCTTGCTACCTTCTTTAGATCTACAATGTATGCAACACAAATTTCTGATACAAGACTTCCAAAGTGTAATAAGTGAGTGACCTTCTACATTTGATTGATGAAGATCACCGACCAATTGATTTACTTACCATTGATGATATGGTAAGCAATGCACCTCTCAAATCTATTTGTAGCTAGACATGGAGTAAGTCTTTGGTGCCAAGAATTTCACAATAAGTTTGTGAGCAACTCTTCCTCTCTAGGACATGGAAGTTTCCCTAATCTTCCCTCTCACCCAAATTTCAAGTTGCTCAAAATCCTCTAAGACAACCACCAAGCTTTCATCTACAACTCTCCTTAGCTCAGTCTCCCAAGCAAGTTAGCCACTAGAGAAGTGGTGATCGATATAGACTTTTCAATCCACAAATGTCATAAGCATATTTGGAACTCCGCGCATGGAGTAGAGATTGTAATAGAATTGCTTCATCAGCATTGGGATCACTAGGAAATCCAAGTAAAAAAAATTGCCTCAACCTCTACTACTTCATCCATATGCTCAAATCCTCATTTATTGCCGCCTCTCCAACACGCAGTGTATACTGGTTGACATATGATCAAATCCTCATCTGTTGCTCCCTCTCCAACTATGGAGTGTATTCACCGTAATTTATCCTAAATAACTAAGTCAGCAGATTGTTAATTCTTAACTTAGCTTAACCTTAATTAATTAGAATAAAATGTTTGATAACTGAATTGACTTCTTTCCTTAATATTTGATATTGTCAAAAACCTTGACTCACTAATTGTTGAGCAATCATTGAGTAGAGTCCAACAATTTCTTCTTTTTATGTTTAGTTCATAAAAAATTTAAAAGAAAATTTAGTATGGATCATGGACATGGCTTTGGAATGATCTCGTAAGCCCAGCACAAGCACAACCTGAGATTGAAGTTTTAAAATGTGGGTCGGATAATCTTGGATTGATGCTTTTAATGGAAAGTCCGATCAAATCCCACTTGACCGAACCTGCCCAAAGAACAGGTTCACTTTTCACTCTGCCATTCTTGCTACAACTCAAATCATTATAGCTAGAGCATTTTTAGTTACAAGAATTATAACCACGACATATCATATTTCCCCTACTTGGTGATTACTCATAACAATGAAAATAAATAAAAAATACAAAATTAGACAAAGCATTAGTTTATTGTCGATTTTAGCAAATTATAACTTGATCGGTTTCTGAACACCAAAGTATTGAATATAGTCACTTAATCGACATACAAACATTAATAAACTTTAACTAACCATAAATGCAATATTTCATGGAATAACTTCTTGTTGGCTTGTTGCCACTAGACTATGATAAAGGGAAAAGTATTATTTAAAT
>CATIWQ010696006.1:0-18130 GCA_949673415.1 Euphorbia schlechtendalii
CGAAACAAGGATTCGAGTCACTTAAACATTTTCTCGCTAAAGCTTATGAACGTAGCGAACTCTCTATCTACACACACACACACACTATATCTCTCTCATGCACTCTAATGTTTTCCCTCTGTCTCACTACACCATGTGCCATGAAATTTGTGAGGAAATGAAGCCCTATTTATAGAGTTCGAAGGGTTGCGTCTATCCAAACGAAGAGTCACATCCATTGGTGAAAGATTGCATATCTTCAATGTGATTGGTTGAGAGGCTTTGATACAATCCACAATGGATAGGCACCTTTTAATGATTGGTTGACTCCTGATAAGTGTCTTTTCATTGGTAGTTGATAACGGTTGATGGTGATTGATCATGCTTATCTGGTGATTGGTAGTTAAGAAGATAAAACCAAAAAACAGTCCAAGTCGCGAACGCGATATACATGTCATGACCGTGAGTCTTTGTTTGGTAGACTTCTGCTCTGAAGTGTACAGGTCGCGACCGTGAATGATTGTCGCGATCGTGAATTGAGTTTTTCTTTAGAAATCTTCTTGCAACTTCATCGATCTTTGACAGCTTCGATCCTAAGCCAAATCTTTAAGTTCCACGCGTCTTTTTGCACCTTTTTCACTCTTTTTCATAGAATTCCACTTTAGATCATTTTGCTCCCAAGAATTACCTAGTATCTGCATTTGCATAAAAAATAACTACATACCACATGAAATCTTTTATATGAAGTATAAAAATGACTTAAACTATAGTGTTTAGCGTATAAAATTAATATGAAAATAAGTATAATTATACACTTATCACCCACATGGGGCAAACTTACCTCAAAACCTTACTACTCACCTGAAATACTCATGCATCACTACACACCTGTTATAAAGATATCCTCTGACATCCAAGACCTTGCCCTAATGGGGTAAAAGAACCATCTCTATGCTACATACGGTAGTTGTTTCCATACATTTTTTTATCACTTTTAAGGTATGTCACATCGCTTACCCGAAAATAAAGAGAGCTAACAATAGTTCTCGAGCTTTTGACTTATCACCACATGGGTAATTAGGTCACTTCATTACATCATTGCCTTTCACGATGTCCCATGGATAGAATGTAGATCTAAAAACCACTAGACTTTCATCCACCAAATTTTTATCACATAGACTAACGATTCTACTCTATTTTGAATGATTTTCATCTCCCATCATGGCACGTTAACCCTTTTATGTCCGTAGCCATAATATTAAACATTTCACGCATCAAACTCACATCATGACTTTACATGCATTCCCTAACGATCTCCGTGTATTTTTTAGCCAGGAAAAAACCTATCTACTAGAGGGCTTGGAATAGGGCTTCTCACCGTTTGACCCCCATCTCTCTAACCACGGCTCACCAAGAGGAAATTCCATACGTAAACTCTAGTGAAAACTCACATTCAGAACAAAGTACACCTCTCAGTCTCAATAACATGGCTAACCAACAGGAAAATGTGGTAGAAAAGCATAATTTTGGGGCAGGACGGAACCCGCAACTAAACCAATCGAGATTACTACGATAATGAATGCCTTTGCTAATAGTGACCAGTTTGAGTTGATCATCAACCACCACACTAGGACGGTGTAGCCCGAGCAGAGGGCAGACAAGGTAGTACCCAACTTGAACATTGGTGGCACGATCTTACCTAAAGGACCATCATCTTCTACTATAGTACTCTCGAGTGCTGGAACAATTACTCCAACTTTCTATCAATTCAGAGAGGGGCAGGGCTAGCCAAAAGTTGGCCAAACGATGTTCGAATTCACTTTTTAGCCACAGATTGGTGGGAAATTCTTCCTGAGTCAACCAGGATAAACTTCATTAGCTCCAAGAATAGTGGGGCCACCTGAGATCAGATCCTCTTCCAACTTCATCCCCTTTACTCAGCCTATGGTGCCAAGCTAGGGTGCACCGTCTTAGATGTTCCAGGGACCAGGATAGTACAACTTGGGTACACAATATGGTGGGTTCTTGGGGACCCCTAAGCAGTAATCTCCAACAGCCTAGAATGGCTGAACTATGGCAGCAATTCTTGGCTACTCATGGAGGGCACCTTGCACAGGGGTAGATGGGTGCAATCCTGACATAATTAGCACCCAGGGATGAGGATACTCTACCTCTGACTTTTGTCATACCCTAATTTGAGAAGTACACAGGCAACACAGATGCTCGTGCACATATTGCATATTATCAGAATGTAATGAGGGCCCTAAGGACCAGCGATCGTATGATGGAAAAATTGTTCATCGTTACACTGGGGAGCCCTGTAACTGAGTGGTACTGTCATTTAGCAATGGATATAGCCTATGACTGGGGACGGTTGTCCCAAGAAATGGTGGACCACTATGGCTTCAATACTTTAATGGTCACTACGATGTAGAATTTGGAGGATGTAAGGAAAAAGCAGGGGGAGAGCTTCAAGCCTTATTTTGAGAGATGGATGGCTACCCAAGTACATTTGCAGTCTCGCCTGACCTTGTCTAAGATGATCGTAAAGCTTTTGGATGGTGCACTACCATCTTATCGGAAAAGACTTGGGTCCGAAATCTTCCATAGTTACCAAGAGGTATTTGTTCGAGCTAAGAAGATAAAATGGTATGATGTAATGGAGGCAGAAACAGGGTAATAGGTTGCTAAATTGTATTATAGGAAGAACGACTCCAACCCGGTGCAGGAGAAAGCAAAACAGTCATAATTGCAACTGGTGCATTAGGAGAAGGTGGCCGCTGTCAAACTTTCGAAAGAGGAGTACCATGGCATCTCCCCATACACAGCTAATCTTGGGTTCATGTTCACTAAATTGTGAGAACTTAAGTAGTTAGAGAGCCTAAAGAAGAATGTCCCTCTTAAGCCTAAGGATAAAAACAATTACTGCCATTATCATGTAGTTGTCGGGCATCATATAAACAACTGCAAAGAACTTCTGAAGGCTATCTAGAAGTTAATAGATGACAAGATCATCCATGAGCCTGCACTTAAGCCAAGCACAAAGAGCGACCCTTTGCTAAATTTTGAGGCAAAGATAGGGATGATTAACTTTGGGCTAGAGGAGGCGTTGAAGTGTGTATCTGAAAGGCTTGGGGAGTTTGTAATGATGATTGGATAAGGAAGGGATCCTAATCATGTTTTAAAGATGCTAGAGGAGGAGTCAAGTCATCGGGGATTCGAAGGAGAGATCAGGACGTCTGAGGTCGACCTTGCTGGGATGTCAGTATTTACTGACCAGAAACCTACGTCGCTTCACGAAGGGGGGATTTGTTAGGAGAAGCACCGACCAGCAAGGGAGACAGTATGTTATGGTAATCGAGTCGTGAATGGACTCGGATGACATGATGGAGATTCTTGAGTCTCAATCAAGTAATCGGGGTAATTAGAGAAAGGGAGGAAGTCCCAAGGGCCAGTTTTAGCTTAACCGGAATGTCAATTTTTGATGGGAATGACGTGCCATCATCCTATCTATCCAAATTTTATACCCTATGTCGAGCATAAGGTCTTTCTCAGAACATGATAGCAACAATGTTTCCTTGCTCACTAGTAGGGGTAACAAGTCAGTGGTATGACATGCAATCAGAACCAACCAAGAGTAATTTGAACTATATTATGGCGGAGTTCTAAACGGAGTTTGCATTTCTAGAGCCCCCAAAGCTAAGCATGTGAGATCTACTCGCTTTTAGACAAAGGGAGGGGGAATCACTCACCAGCTACATAAAGTGGTGGATGTTTATTTATGTGGTTCTATCGGCCCGACCATCGGAACTTTCAGGGGTATAGTTAATAATAGGGGGATCCCGAGACTGGTATCACTACCATCTGTCAAGGTTGTCTATCCTAGATTTTGATGAGCTGTCATATCATGGTCATCACCTCGATAGAGAGATAACCGTCAGACACCGTAATGTCCTCATAGTAGGGTCGGGGATGCCCACTAATTATGTATTAACAATGCTATCTAGATCCAACCCTGGGGTAAATATAGTAGCTGATGAAGGTGAAGGCACGTGAGAGGATCTGCTCATAGAGGTGTTCTCCGCACCCCAAAAAGACACAGTGAAAGTAGAATCTGGGAAAACGCCAGCAAGGGCGTCCATTGACCTCGATGCATATGTCCTTAAGTCAAGAAGGAAAAGGAATACCGAAGTAGGTACCTCAGTCGAGGGAGAGACTTTCCATGGTGGGTAGAAAGCTATAAACTTGGATTCCTACAAGTTGAAAGGGCGACGCGGCCAAACCGAAGAGGGATATGACCAGTACCGTTGGGTGAATTCTACGAAAATGAGGGTGATGGAGGATGGAATGCTGAGGGTTACTCAGAGTGGTTAGGTTTTTCGAAGGGAAGAGGCAGTACAACTTAACGACTCTAGGGTTGAAGAAATTGTGAGGGTTTGTTAAATCAGTTGAAAGGGACCAAGGTAAAATATAGTATATGGAGGCTGCTTGAGACATCCCAGAAGCATAGGATGGGCCTAATCAAGAGGTTGATGGAAATGCCCGCCACGCTTACAACCTCGGTAATGGAGATGTGCGCCACCATTGGGGAAGGAATTGCTCCCCATCAAATGCCATCTATAACCTTTGATCATTTAGAGCTGCCACAGGTGCTAGGGTTGCACAATCAGGCCCTATGTATCAGAGTTCAAATTTTTGATCGGGCAATACCATGTGTGATGGTCGATGATGGGTCAGCCCTCAATCTCTGTCCACTTAAGGTCCTACCTCACCTAGGGCTAAGGGAGGATATGCTGGCCAAATCAGACATAGTGATCCGAGCCTATGACAATTCAAAGAAAGGGGTAGTAGGTAGTTTTGAAGCAGAGGTCACTATAGGAGGAGTGACCTCCAATGTGAAATTCACTATGCTAGACATCCCAGTAACTTACTCGCTGCTCCTGGGCAAGCCATGGATCCATGCAATAGGGGCGGTCCCCTCCACTCACCATCAGAAAATAAAGCTTATCCATAAGGGGAGGCCAATAATGATCGAAGCAGATGAGGAATCAGTGATTGCGATAGCCGCATTTGAGGAAAGAATGATGCAAGGGCTAAGCGTGGCGATGGTTACTGAAGGAAAGAAAAAGGAGTGCGGAACTCCAAAGGGGTATCATTTTTTCCCCAAAAGCCTGAAAGCTCAAATGAAGAAGCAAGGTTTCATCCCTGGAGAAGGCTTGAGAAAGCATTATAAAGGGATCATCAGGGTTATCAATCCTGTTCTAGTCACGCCTGGATTGGGTTTAGGTTTCACACCAAACAAGAAAATGTACAGGTATAAGCGATCCATGTTCTACAACATGGTTAGCGTTTGCGAGGCTGAAGGTAGTAGGGCATATCTGGGAGAGCTGGAACCAACAATCCTGAACGGGGAAGAGGTCAAGGGACTTGAGATATTTAACGATGTGTTTGACTTCATGATAGGTAAACTGATTGAATACCCTATTGAATCTAAACTAGAAGAAGAACCGATCCTGGCGATAGCCCCAACCGAGGGATCTGAGAAAGGCGGGGCACTAGAAGAGGCAGTAGTAGCATTCACAAAGGCTGTTAATGAACTAATGAAAAAGGGAAATGTCCGAGACCAGGATATACCAGGCACTATCAGACTCCTCACCAAAAAGCTGGTACAGGCCACCCTCGAAGCTGAACCTACCTCTGACCCACCTGCTGCAGCAAATGAAGGCCCTTCGCATGTGGAGGATGAAATAGATGATGTAATAATGAATATTTCAGATGTTTTTAACAATTTTGTCTACGAGGTTAATTTAATGAAGTATGATAATTTTGCTTACTTGTTTGATGTTCTGCCTGACGGCACCTCACATTCATATAATCATACGCATAATATCTTTAACATTCATGATGCATCATTAAATGAAATTAATTGGGTACAAATGAGTCACAAAAAATGGTGACTATTTTCAATGATTTGAATCCTGGAGAAAAAAGAGAGATCACAAATGTACTTAAACATCACATGGTAGCATTTGCTTGCTCGTATGAGGACATGCCTGGAGTAGACAGACAGATCGAGGAACACTATATCCCAACTGACCCTCGAATTAAACCGGTAAAATAGAAACTGCATCGCTTAAGGCCTGAATGGGCAGAGAAGGTCAAGGCTGAATGGGCAAAACAAATTGAAGTTAAATTCTTGGAAGTGGTCGAATACCCGACGTGGCTAGCCAACATTGTCCTAGTAGCGAAAAAGGATGGCAAGGTTAGAGTTTACTTGGATTTCAGGGATCTGAATAAAGCCTCCCCAAAGGATGATTTTCCCCTACCCCACATAGATGTTCAGGTCGATAGCTCAACAAGGGCAGCTATGTACTCAAGGATGGATGGATTTTCAAGCTATAACCAGATATTGATGGCTATAACAGACAAGATCAAAACAGCATTCATCACTGAGTTGGGTGTATACTGCTACAAGGTAATGCTATTTGGTTTGAAAAATGCTGCCGCAACGTATCAACAGGCCGTTATGACTCTCCTTCATGATATGATCCATAAGGAAGTGGAGGTTTATGTGGATGACATGCTTGTTAAATCCAACACCAGAGAGGAGCATCCAGCTGTCTTAGACAAATTTCTCACCAGAATCGAGAAATACAATCTACGCTTGAACCTGAAAAAGTGCATATTTAAGATCACTTCTGGGAAACTTCTAGTGCACATAGTCAGCCAGAAAGGAATTGAAATGGATCCTGATAAAAAAGCAAGGCCATCAGGGATATGCCCAAGCCAAAAACCAAGAAAGAGGTCCGATTTTTCATAGGATCTCTACAGTATGTAAGCAGATTCATCACCAGACTCACCACCATCTGTGAACCGATCTTCAAACTACTACGAAAAGACCAACCACTGGTTTGGAATGACCAATGTCAGGTATCGTTTGACAATATCAAACAATACTTGTTAAACCCACCCGTCCTCCGCCCACCAGAGCCTGGAAAACCCCTGATCCTATACCTAGCAATTGAGGAATCATCGGTTGGAGCTATGCTTGTGCAAGAACACGAAGATAGAAGTAAACATGCAGTCTATTACTTGAGTAAGAAATTACTCGAGTACGAGTCACGCTAGACCCTGGTGGAGAAAATCTGCATGATGATGGTTTGGTTAACAAAGAAGATGCGCCCTTACTTCTAATCTTATCAAATAAAAGCCATTGCGAAGATAGACCCGATGAAATACCTATGCCAGTCACCAACACTAGTTAGAAAACTCTCAAGGTTGTTATTGCTATTATTGGAATTCTACATTGAATATGTGATAAAAAAAAGTCATTAAGGGGTGAGCAGCCGTTGAATTTTTTGCCAACCAACCCTTGAGCTTTTATTACGTTGAAAATCTAGAATTCCCAGATGAACAACTAGCATTGGTGGAGGACACTTGTACATAGTGGAAAATGTTCTTCGATGGTGCAATGAACAGAAATGGAGCTGGGTTAGGGGTAATCTTAATAACCCCTCAAAATGAAGTCATACCTCTTTCCAAATGTATTGGAGTTCCCTATAACAAACAATGTGGCCAAATACGAAGCCTGCATCTTTGGGTTAGAGGTTTGGAAGGCACGTGCAAAAGAGGTATCAGTAGTTAGGGACTTAGCTCTGGTTATAAAACAAGTTACCGGTGATTGGGAGATAAGGGAAGAATCACTTTGCCCTTATGTAGAAGCATTATGGAAGGTCTCATAAAAGTTTTCCAAATGCATTTTTAAACAAGTACTGATGGATGAAAACCAAATGGCGGATACACTTGCTACATTGGCATCAATGTGGGAAGGCCCTAAGACTCAATCAATTAAGCTTGCCATACTACAAACGGCCAAGGAACCCTTCTACTATCGTCTAGTGGAAACAGAGGATCAACAAGCTACTGGGAATTGGTTCTTCGACATCGTCAAATTTTTGCAAACAAGGGAATACCCAGAGGGCGTAACAGACTCCGAAAGAACCTCACTACGGAGGTTAGCAATCCAAATCTGGTTAGTAGAAGGGAACCTATTCAAACGAACACTGGAAGCAATGTTATTGATATATCTTAAAGAATAGGAGGCACTGTTGATTATAAAGTGAATACACGTAGGAAATTGTGGGCCACACATGAATGGGATTGCACTAGCCAAGGAAATACAATGACAAGGGTATTACTGGATAACAATGGTCACAGATTGCATATCGAAAGTGTGAAAATGTCACGAGTGCCAGATTTACGGAGAAATAAGTCATCTACCCCCATCCTAGCTTCATAGCTTATCCACTTCTTGGCTATTCTCAGGGTGGGGCATCGACATCATTGGCGAGATTCGGCCAAGCTCGACTAATGGACATCACTTCATTATAGTAGTAGTCGACTACTTTTCAAAATGGGTGGAAGTCGAATCTTACACCAACATCACCGCTAAGAAGATGGCAAGGTTTGTAGAAAAGTATATATTCGCCCGGTATAGTATCCCACATCACGTTGTATCGGATAACGAGTATAATTCGAAGGTGCTATATCAGACCTAATGAAGAAATATGGGATTGAGCACCATCGATCATCACCATACAGGCCATAGGCTAATGGGGCGGTAGAGGTAGCTAACAAGTCGATTAAGAAAATCTTGAGCAAGATGGTTGTTACCTTCAGGGATTGGGCTGATAAATTGCCATTCGCAGTATAGGGATACATAACGAGCATCAAAACTCCCACCGATCAAACCCCTTTCTCGTTAGTATATGGGATGGAAGTAATTTTACCGGTTGAAATGGAAGTGAAATCACTTCGAGTAGCATTAGAGGCAAGACTAGAGGAGTCAGATTGGGCAAGAGCCTGATTTGAATAGTTGAACATGATAGATGAACAACGTCTAAAGGCATTGGATAATTTACAGATATACCAACAACCCATGGCTAGGGTATACAATAGTCGAGTTAGGTTCAGAAACCAACCGTTAAAGGCAGGAGACTTAGTTCTGAAGCAAATGAGACTTTTAAATGTTGACATACTAAGAAAGTTTCACCCAAACTGGGAGGGTCCTTATATAATAAAGAAAATCTTAAGCAAAAGGGCCACCAAGATCATGGACATGGATGGAAACGAGTTCATCAATCCGGTCAATCAAGATAAGCGCAAGCGCTACCACGTGTGAAATCTACAAAAGTAGTACACCTAAAAAGAGAAAGAGAAACTAGTCTGCCAGATGGCAATTGGCTACCTGGGTAATAATTAGGACCATTCTTGTACAAGAGCCAGAAATGTCTGCTGAGTAGAAAACTCGTGAAGGGCGGCTCAGGCAAAAATTAGGATACGGTGAGGAATAGAGGGACCGCTAGTTAGCAAACCTGCTCTAGGCTAACTGGCGGTAGGATTCAAAACATTGGAAAACTTGTACCCTTGTTAAAGACATTTAATAAAATGTATTATGTTTGCAAAGATGTATGTTTATGATGTGTGAATTGTATTTGCAGAATATCATGAGTAAATAAAATAAGTTTCGATAAAATTTCATAATGTCAAAAACAATTCAAAAATAAGCTAAGAACAAGGGTTAGAAAACAAGTGCCAAAAAGAAATAGATCTAAATCACCCCACCATGCACGCTTCCTCGAAGTGTGTAGAAGGGGGTCCAAACCATCTTCGTCCCTCTCCCGCTCACGGGATACCCTGAAGTGATTATCAACATCTGGGAGACTCTTGATCTCGCCAAGCCATCCGTGATAGAACTCGTCAGTGCCTGTGGTCTCCGAGGCAGTGTAATCTAGCGTAAACACTTGAGCGCACACCCAAAGCCTCCGTTTGGCATCAGGTGTGTCAAGACCAAAGTCGTGAAAATGGGTCATGCATAGGAATTGAGGGACTCGTTGCTGATGCCCATACTGCCTACATAGGCGAGAAGGAGAATAGGAGGTAACACCGAACAACCCCATCAACAATACGCTAGAATCATGGACGTCAGTAAATCTAACCAAGGGTTGAGCCAGCGGATCTCAGAAGCTTGGCAGGAGCCCAGAATCTCAACCCAAGCCCCTTCACTCAGCGAGCGATGATCCTTCCTAGTGAAACCTCGTGGGCCATAATGCGAAGGGAGGTACCGAGTGTTCCCTAGGCGAGAATTAACAGTCAAGTGAAGCTTCTCCAGTAGCCATACCTACACTAATTTGCTTGTTTAAAAAAATAATGAAAATCATAAAAGAAGAGGGGTAGAAAGGAAAACTACCTCAAGTAAGGCAAAGTGGTCTCCCACTAAGTCCGAGTTCAGCAAAGCAGCATCCAGGTGAACAAGGCCCTCAGCTAAAGCTAAAGTTACCGGAGAAAGGATGATAGAGAGTGGGTCAATGACCGCAACAAACGGAAAGGGGTGACTGCTCCAACCCCATAAATAAACTCCGCCAAGAGGAGTAGAGCCACCATCGAAGGCCATACAAGATGAGTGCTAGGTGTAGTCCCACACCATCTAAGGATGGTATCAACCCGGAAACCGCTAACGTCAAGAGGAGTTGACAAGAAGCGCCCACTAGACTCCAAGTTCCATAAACCCTTCAACTTATCCTCACCCCAAAATTGGAAAGAAGGAAAGGTGAAAGTAAGTCTCACGAGGAATGCTGGAAGCAGGTTCTTCGGAAAAGGAAGCCCCAAGATAGCATGGTACTCCTCGACTAAGGGGCAAAGCTCAAAGTCAGCAAAACGGAAGACATGAGTGGCAGGGTCCCAAAACTTTAAAGCAGCACAAATGAAAGCCACATTCACAGGCCTGGAGGTGAAGTATTGAAGACCCCACAGCCCAAAACTCTCAAGCCTCCGCCAATCAGGTCCTCGGACAGTGGGAGAAAAACCCTAAGAAGCTCGTTATGAGTCGACATCGAAACGAAAAGGGCTAAAGGAAATCCCTCAATACTGGTGTCACCTACACACAATAACCACATACATTAGCATTAAAATTCATTCAAGCATATATACAAGACATTCACAAACAAGCAAGCATTTTCATAAAATAAAACACTACAGGTGAAGACCCGACTCTCAACTGCCAAGGTTCTCATTTCTTCAATAAAATCAGAATTTTTTTAGAAATTCTACAAGATGAAGCTATCTAAAAGATCCGGTTCGAAAAAGGAGAAAATAAAACTAAAAGCTAAAAGAGATTTCCTAAGCATGCGCTGCCTACACGCTATCTCCACCCACCGAATCTCGAGGCATCATGGTGGATATCTCAAAATCCTTGGGATAAAGTCTCTCGGAAGCACCATCTGCTGAACCAGACACAGGGGGAGGTTGGGGAGCATGAAGAAAACTGGTGTCCCAATCTGGGGTAAGGAGCGGCATACCATCCAGATCATTGAGCAGGGAATCAAGATCAAATGTAAGAAACTGAGCAAAGCCCGAGGTGGTAGCTTGCGCATCTACTCGAGCTCGCTCTGCTGCGGTATTCTGCTACAACAACTCCTGGTATTGGGCCTCCAAACACTGATGGCAAGCCTCCAAACTCTGATGGCGAGCCTCTAAACTCTGATGATTAGCACCTAGACCCTAGTGACTGATATTCAACGACTGGAAATGACTATCGAACTCACCGCTCCTCGTCGCCATCTCCTGGGGCCATAAAAAGAAAACAACCACTAAAATCACATCCATGTACATAAAAACATGACATTTCATGCACATCATATAACAGGTCGAGAAAAGTAACATACTCGAATGATCCCGTCCTGGGAAAACATGATATCCCTCAGCACAAGGGAATGTCAGGCCACTCTATCCATCTCCTCAAGTACGACTTGCAAAGAAAGAGAGTCAATAAACCCTAAAAAATGGCTATGCTATGGTTAAGGGCCAAGTTTTTAATCTAAAACTCACATGAGTGGTGTCAGAAAGGTAATAGGCCAACGTGTGGGAGCTCGGGGGAGAGGCACTTACCGCGGGGTCCCCGTGAAACCCATTAGGTAGAAAGAGGAGTCGAGAGGAATCATGGACCTCCCCTTAATAATGTCAGAGGAAGATGTACTCGCGCCCCCAGCCGAAGCATTCAAATCGGGAACATGAACCCTCTTCCTGGTAAACTCTAACAAAGATCAACAATCGGTCAGAAACAGAGTCAATATGGATAAAATGATAAACATATTTTATACCTGACAGCCTACGCTGGTACCACTGGTACCCGCACCAACACCATCCACTCCCTGGCTCCTCGCTCGTGTAGAAGGTCGCATCACCTCAGGTTGAGTCGGCGGATGAAGCGGGAGCAGCCTCTCCCGAATAAAAGCCTCATAATCCTCATGCTAGCCTGAGAGCCTCACACCGTGCTCCTCAAAGAACAAATGCTACTCCCCAGGATCGTTGATCACCAAGTGCGTATAGAACAACCCGGTGGGAGGCGTAGGAGGGATGAGTCTGTCAAATACGGGTTTAGTTCACCAGTACTGAATGTGCTCTCCCAGGTACCACTCACGGGTCCTAGGACCCTCCAAGATAAAGCGATGATAATCTACGTCCCTCCTGACCTCCTTCACCATGTGGTAGCTAGGGTAACCCCTCCAGGAGTTGTGATACACTTGAGAAGAAAGAACGGCAGAGTTAGGATAAGTTTAAAGACAAAAGTAATCATATCCATCAAAACGAAGATCCTCACCTGCTCGAGGGTCAGCCCACAGAGATGCTAGTAGTAACCAGCAGAGTATAATACGTCTCCCTCAAAAGATGAGCATATCCGGAACATACATGGGGCGTCAGTAAACTATGGGGCTGGGAGGAGGGAGTAAAAGAAAGCCCATGCCTACAAATCTAAAAAGTCAATCAAGGTTAATAAAGAAATAACTGATGTTCACAAATCATAAAATAAACGAACACTACCTGAAGAATCATGGGGCAACAGCGCAGCGCCACAAGTGAGCTCGAGCAGCCAGGTTAAGGGTAAAATATGTCTGGGTTAAGATCCCCCGAGGCCAGTTAAGGCCACTAACACTATCCAAATCTGCTAAGGGCTCGATCAACCCATAGTTGATCTCGCTGTTTGAGACCGGGAAGAAGGTCACGCTCAATAGGGTGACTAGAAAGGAATGAACGTATAGTGGAACCTCGGCCTCCGAGATAGACCGTCTACCCATCCAATACTCAACTAATACACCATAACTCAGCACCCGGCCTCTAGGGTCAACGCCGAGAAAATCTCTGATACGATGCAAGTAGTGGAAGCCTTGAAGAAGAGCTCCAAGAAGGCGTCGAAATGAATCACAGTACTAGACCAGGGCAAACCGGTGATCGCTACAACTTAGGATGGGGTGATAGTAACCTCCCAGATCGGAAGATGGAAAGTGTGTGAAATGTCGCTCCACCTTTGAGCCAACGTAACCGATGTCGCATAGTGTAATAATGTAGGCCGTAAGGATGAGTCCAGATCACCCCACCCACTTTGTGGATGTACCACTCAAACTACATCATTGGCGAGATTCGGCCAAGCTCGACTAATGGACATCGCTTCATTATAGTAGCAGTCAACTAATTTTCAAAATGGGCGGAAGCCGAATCTTGCACCAACATCACCGCTAAGAAGATGTGGCTAAGTTTGTAGAAAAGCATATATTCGTCTGGTATGGTATCCCACATCACATTGTATCGGATAACAGGGTACAATTCCAAGGAGCTACATCAGACTTAATGAAAAAATATGGGATCGAGCACCATTGATCATCACCATACAAACCACAGGCAAATGGGGCAGTAGAGGTAGCTAACAAATCGATTAAGAAAATCTTGAGCAAAAAGGTTATTCCCTATAGGGATTGGACTGACATATTACCATTCACAGTATGGGGATACAGAACAAGCGTCAAAACTCCCACCGATCAAACCCCTTTCTCGTTAGTATATGGGATGGAAGCAATTTTACCGGTTGAAATGGAAGTGAAATTACTTTGAGTGGCACTAGAGGCAAGGCTAGAGGAGTTAGATTGGGTAAGAGCTAGATTTGAACAATTGAACATGATAGATGAACAATGTCTAAAGGTATTGGATCATTTACACATTTACCATAAATGCATGACTAGGGCATACAATAGTTGAGTTAGGTCCAGAAGCCAAATCGTTAAAGGCGGGTGACTTAGTTCTGAAGCAAATGAGACTTTTAAATGTGGACATATGAGGAAAGTTTCGCCCAAAGTGGGAGGGTCCTTATGTAGTTTAGAAAATCTTAAGCAAAGGGGTTGCCAAGAATATGGACACGGATGGAAACGAGTTCGTCAATCCAGTCAATCAAGATAAGCACAAGCGCTACCACGTGTGAAATCTACAAAAGCAGTAAACCTAAAAAGAGAAAGAGAAACTAGCCCGCCAGATGGTAATTGGCTACCTGGGCAAAAATTAGGACCATTCTTGTACAAGAGCCAGAAATGTCTGCTGAGTTGAAAACTAGTGAAAGGTGGCTTAGGCAAAAATTAGGACACGGTGAGGAATAGAGGGACCGTGAGTTAGAAAACCTGCTCTAGGCTAACTGGTGACAGGACTCAAACCATTGGAAAACTTGTACCCTTGTTAAAGACGTTTAATAAAATGTATTATGTTTGCAAAGATGTATGTTTATGATGTATAAATGTGTACACACAGAATATC
Source organism: Euphorbia schlechtendalii (assembly GCA_949673415.1). Classification (NCBI taxonomy): domain Eukaryota; kingdom Viridiplantae; phylum Streptophyta; class Magnoliopsida; order Malpighiales; family Euphorbiaceae; genus Euphorbia; species Euphorbia schlechtendalii. Next base: position 14,614 of record CATIWQ010696006.1, read on the forward strand.
ATGAGTAAACAAAATAAGTTTTTGATAAAATTTCATAATGTCAAAAACAAGCTAAGAACAAGGGTTAGAAAATAAGTGCAAAAAAGAAATAGATCTAAGGGTGCCAATCACCCCACCGTGCACGCTTCCTCGAAGTGTGAGGAAGGGGTTCCAAACCATCTTCATCCCTCTCCCACTCATGGGATACCCTAAAGTGCTTATCAGCATCTGGGAGACTCTTGATCTCTCCAATCCATCCGTGATAGAACTCATCAGTGTTTGTGGTCTCCAGGGTAGTGTAATCCAGCGTAACAACTTGACCGCGCGTCTAAAGCCTCTGTATGTCATCAAGTGTCCATCAACAATACACTAGAATCATGGATGTCAGTAACCACGAATGGAATCTCCAACCAAGGGCTGAGCCATCGGATCTTAGAAGATCGGTAGGAGCCCAGGATCTCGATCCAAGCCCCTTCACTCAGCAATCAATGGTGCTTCCTAGTGAAACCTCGAGGGCCATAATGCGAACGGATGTATCAAGTCTTCCCTAAGCGAGGATCAGCAGTTAAGTGAAGCTTCTCCAGAAGCCATACCTACACCAATTTATTTGTTTGAACAAACAATGAAAATCATAAAGAAAAAGGGGTAGAAAGGAAAACTACCTCAAGTAAGGCAAAGTGGTCTCCCACTAAGTCCGGGTTCACTGAAGTAGCATCCAGGTGAACCAGGCCCTCAGCTAATGCCAAATCTGTTGGAGAAAGGCCGGTACAGAGTGGGTCAATGATCGATAGCAAACAAAAAGGGGAGACTACTAGAACCCCACAAACAAACTCCGCTAGGAGGAGTAGAGCCACCATCGAAGGCCACACAAGATGAGTGCTAGGTGTAGTCTCACACCATCTAAGGACGGCAGCAACCTGGAAACTACCAACTTTAAGAGGAGCTGACAAGAAGTGCCCACTGTACTCTAAGTTCCATAAAACCTTTAACTTATCCTCATCCCTAAATTGGAAAGAAGGAAAGGCGAAAGTAAGTCTCACGGGGAACGCTGGAGTCACGTTCTTCTAAAAGGGAAGCCCCAGGATAGTATGGTACTCCTCGACTAAGGGGTAAAGCTCGAAGTTGGTAAAATGGAAGATATGAGTGGCAAGGTCCCAAAATGTTAAAATAGCACAAATGAAGGCCACATTCACAGGCCTGGAGGTGAAATATTAAAGACCACGTAGCCTAAAACTCTCAAGCCTCTGCCAATCAGGTCCCCGGACGGTGCGGAGAAAAACCCTAAGATGCTCTTTATGAGTCGACATCAAAATGAAAAGAGTTAACGGTGTTGCCTACACACAATAACCACATACATTAGCATTAACATTAATTTATGCATATATACAAGACATTCGCAAACAAGAAAACTTTTTCATAAAATAAAACACTACAGGTGAAGACCAGATGCGTAATGGCCAAGGTCCTCGTTTCTTCCATAAAACCCGAATTTTTTTGGAAATTCTACAAGACGAAGCTATCTAAAAGATCTGGTTAGAAAAAGGAGAAAATAAAACTAAAAGCTAAAAGAGAACTACTAAGCATGCGCCGCCTACAAGCTATCTCCACCCAGCGGATCTCAAGGTATCATGGTGGATATCTAAAAATCCTTGGGACATAGTCTCTCGGAAGCACCATCCGCTGAACCACACACAAGGGGAGACTGGGGAGCATGAAGAAAACCGGTGTCCCAATTTGGGGTAAGGAGCGGCCTACCATCCGGATCATCGAGCAAGGAATCAAGATCAAACATAAGAGACTAGGAAAAGCCTGAGGTAGTAGCTCGCGCATCTGCTTGAGCTTGCTCTATTGTGGCATTTTGCCACAACAACTCCTGGTACTGGGCCTCCAAACTTTGATGGCAAGGCTCCAAACTCTTATGGCTAGCCTCCAAACTCTGATAATGAGCACCTAGACTCTGGTGACTGATATCCAATGACTGGAAATGACTATTGAGCTCCCAGTAGAGCCGCTCGAACTCATCACTCCTCGCTGCCATCTTCTAAAGCCATAAAAAAAGAAAATGTACTTCAAAAACCACATCCATATACATGAAAACATGACATTTCATGCACATCATATGACAGGTCGAGAAAAGTAACATACCCGAGTGATCCCATCCTGTGAAAACATCATATCCCTCAGTGTAAGGGAATGTCGGGGTTACTCTGTCCATCTCCTCACATACGACCTGCAAAGTAAGAGAGTGAATAAACAAGTGTCAGGATATCCCCAAAAAATGGCTACGCTACGGTTAAGGGCCAAGTTTTCAATCTAAAACTCACATGAGTGGTGTCAGAAGGGTCGTAGGACAACGTGTGGCATCTCGGGGGAGAGGCACCTACCGTGGGGTCCTCGTGCAACCCATCAAGTAGAAAGAGGAGTCGAGAGAAATCGCAGATCTCCCCTCAATAACTCCAGAGGAAGATGTATTCGCACCCCCAGCCAAAGCATTCAAGTAAGGAACATGAACCCTCTTCCGAGCGAACTCCTACAAAGATCGACAAGTGGATAGAAACAGGGTCAATATAGATAAAATGATTGACATATTTCATACGCGACAGCCTACGTCGGTGCCACTAGCACCCGCACCAACTCTATCCACTCCTGGGCTCCTCGCTCGTGTAGAAGGTTGCACCACCTCGGGCTGAGTAGGTGGATGAAGAGGGAGCAGCCTCTCCTGAATAAAAGCCTCGTAATCGCTACGTTGGCCCTAGATGAGCATATCCGGAACATATATGGGGTATTAGCAAATCGTGGGAAGGGGAGGCAGCGGTAACAGAAAGCTCATACCTGCAAAACCAAAAAGTCAATCAAGGTTAATAAAGAAAGAAATGATGTTCACAAATCACAAAATAAACGAACACTACCTGAAGAATCATGGGGTAGCAGCACAGTGCCCGCAAGTGAGCTCGAGCAACCAGGTCAAGGGTAAAATATTTCTGGGCTAAGATCGCCCGAGGCCAGTTAAGGCCACTAACGCTATCCAAGTCTGCTAAGGGATCTATCAACCCATAGTTGTTCTCGCTGTTCGAGACCGGGAAGAAGGTCACGCTCAATAGGGTCACCAGAAAGGAATGAACGTATAATGGAACCTCAACCTCCGAGATAGACCGTCTACCTGCTAATACTCGACTAATACACCATAACTCAGCGCTCGGCCTCTAGGGTCAACGCCGAGCAAATCTCTGACATGACGGTAAGTAGTGGAAGCCTTAAAGAATCGCTTCAAGAAGGCGTCGAAACTAATCACAGTACCAGTCTAGGGTAGACCTGTGATCGCTACAATGTCAGAAGGGGTGATAGTAACCTCCCCGATCGGAAGATGGAAAGTGTGCGAAATATCGCTCCATTCTGAGCCAATGCAACAGATGTCGCATACGGCAATAATGTAGGCCGTAAGGATTGGGCCAGATCACCGAAACCAGATGTCGCCACCACGTTTGAACAGTAGAATATCCACCTGTGTGATAAAGTGTGGGGGATTACAAATAGAATA
>CATIWQ010696031.1:0-2500 GCA_949673415.1 Euphorbia schlechtendalii
CAAGGACATCACCCACACCGCTGTGTGCGACGTAGAGAAGAAAACTGAACATCATTGAAGTAACATAAATGGGGCCGTAACTGAGGGGTCTTAAGGTGGACAATTCGATGCGCGGGCATGGAGCCTGCCAGCCTTGATGACAAAATCACCACTCATGCACCGCCGCGTACACTGAGCAACAACCCCACCAGACTAACGACACCGCATTTTCAAATGAAGAAAGCAATGTTGAAACATCAAGCAAGGACATCACCTGCATCGCTATGTACAAAATGGAGAAGAAAACTGAACATCATCGAGGCAATGTAAATTAAACGGCAACTGAGAGGTCGCAAGGTGGACAGTTCGATGTGCGAGCATGGAGCCTGCCAACCTTGATGACCGAATCACCACTCATGCACTGCCGCGTACGACGAGCAACAACCCCACCAAAAGAATGACGCTGCTTTTTCAAATGAAGAAAGCAATGTCAAAACGTCAAGCAAGGACATCACCCGCACCGCTGTGTGCGAAGTTGACAAGATAACCGAACATCATCGAGGCAACGAGAATTTCATAATCAAAATTTTCTGGCAAATCAATCAATTTTTTATCACTCTTGTAAAGCAATGAATAAATTGTAACCCGAAGGGGCACCGCAGGCAACTTTGTCATAGGCAACGAGAAAACGTAAAATACCCGTCAATAAAGCTTTTTCGATAAGGCAACTTTGTCATAGGCAACTAGAAAATGAAAAAAAAATCCGTCAAAAAAGCTTTTCCGGTGAAATAGCCTGTTTTCCGGTGAGACATGCTATTTTCGGCGAGATGGCGGTGCTCCGGTGGGTCGGTCAGTTTTTTGGCAGGTTGGTCAGACTTCCGGTGGGGCATTGTTTGTCCAAGGCAACGGGATCCCGATGTGGTGCGGGGGGGAGGGTCGGTCAGGGGGCATGTCATGCCACGAGCAGGACATGGAGGATAGGTGCTCCCCCCTATAGTAGCTCTTATGCAGAGTTTAAGGCTAGGAGGAAAAACCATCAACAAGTCTCATTCACCACACTTTTTTCAAAAACAACCTTAAACTTCAAATTTTGACTTGAAATTTTGCACAAATGTTCATAAAAATAATTTCTAACGTGAGGAAAAATTTGAGAATGTTTCGAGACATGGAAGTATTTTTTTTAAATTAAATAAGTTGAAATAGAAAAAAATTCACGAAAACTAGGAAACACAATAAAAAATGTTGGTATTTTGTTGGAAAATCTACAAATATATGTTGGATTTATTGTGGTAAAAAAATCTAAAAAATATTAATTTTTAAACAAAATTTTGCCTACGATAACTTTTTCTAGCCTCTTGTCGGCAGGCTGTGTGCAAGCGCTTGCGAGGTTTCTCGCAAGCCGCGTGCTAGCGCTTGCGAGGTTTCTCGCAAGCGACGCGCTAGCCCTTGCAAGGATTCTCGCATGCCGGGCAAGCGCTTGCGAGGTTTCTCTGAAGCCTCGCACTAGCCGTTGCGAGGATTCTCGCAAGTCACGCTAGAGCTTGCGAGGTTTCTCGCAAGCCTCACGCTAAGGCCTTGCAAGGATTCTCGCATGCCGCGCGCTAGCCCTTGCGAGGATTTCTTGCATGATGCGCAAGCGCTTGCGAGGTTTCTCGCATGCCTCATGCTAGCGCTTGCGAGGTTTCTCGCATGCAGCGCTTGCGAGGTTTCTCCCAAAAACCGCGCTAGCGCTCGCGAGGATTCCTGCAAGCCTCACGCAAACGCTTGCGAGGATTCTCGCATGCCATGCCACTCTAGCACTTGCGAGGTTTCTCGTTAGCTGCGCTAGCCATTGCGAGGTTTCTCGCATGCTGCGCTAGTGCTTGCAAGGTTTCTCTCAAGCCTTGGGCTAGCCCTTGCAAGGTTTCTCGCAAGCCACGTGTTAGCCCTTGTGAGGATTCTAGCATGCCACGTTAGAGCTTGCGAAGTTTCTCACAAGCCGCACGCTAGCCTATGCGAGGTTTCTCGGAAGCCGCGTGAGCGCTTGCGGGGTTTATCACAAGCCCCGCGCTAGCCCATGCAAGGTTTCTTGCAAGCCGCGCTAGCGCTTGCGAGGATTCTCGCATGCCGCGCTAGCCCTTGCGAGGATTCTCGCAAGCCATGCTAGCCCTTGAGAGGATTCTTGCATGCCGCGCTAGCGCTTGCGATGTTTCTCGCAAGCCGAGCTAGTTTTGGCGAGGTTTCTTGCATGCAGCGAACTAGCCCTTTCAAGGTTTCTCACAATCCGCGCTAGCCCTTACGAGGTTTCTCTCATGACGCGCTAGCGCTTTCCCTTCGAGGTTTCTCGCAAGCAGCACTAGCGCTTGCGAGGTTTCTCGCGTGCAACGTGCTAGCCATTGCGAGGATTCTCGCATGCCGTGATTGCGATGATTCTCACAAGCATTGCAAGGTTTCTCGCAAGAAGCGCGCTAGCCCTTGCAAGGATTCTCGCATGCCAAGCAAGCGAATGCGAGGTTTCTCGCTAGCCTCGCGCTAGCCCTTG
>CATIWQ010696031.1:7500-10895 GCA_949673415.1 Euphorbia schlechtendalii
GCAATTCCTTGGCGCGTTCGGCACCGGGGTTTTGTTAGCAGGCTAAGAATGAGGGATCACAAGGGCAAGTCAAGCTTGCACTCCCGAATCCCCCACCAAGCCCTTGTAAGGTAGAATCAGGATGAATCCATCATCGACCCTTCTATTTATGAACATGTTCACGGGTCATTCTATTGAGCAGGTTTCGATAATGATCCTTCCGTAGGTTCACCTACGGAAACCTTGTTACGAATTCCTTCCTCTAAATGATAAGTTTAAGTGGACTTCTCACGACGTCACCAATGGCAAACCGCCCATGTTACCGGGATCCGAACACTTCACCGGACCATTCAATCGGTAGGAGCGAAGGGTGGTGTGTACAAAGGGCAGGGACGTAGTCAACGCGAGCTGATGACTCGCGCTTACTAGGAATTCCTCATTGAAGGCCAACAATTGCAATGATCTATCCCCATCACGATGAAATTTCAAAGATTACCCGGGCCTGTCGGCCAAGGCTATAGACTCGTTGAATACATCAGTGTAGCGCGCGCACGGCCCAGAACATCTAAGGGCATCACAGACCTGTTATTGCCTCAAACTTCCTTGGCCTAAAAGGCCATAGTGTAACGAGGCTAGACTTTCCTCGCTCGGCACTTAGACACTCTTGCGAAACCTTGCGATGTTGCGTGCGCTAAGTAAGCCTTTATGTGAAAGAAGAACTCAATGAGCTTTATGAATGAAAATGGAGGTTAAGAGAAACTAGTGAATTTGTATAAACTATCTTTGTATTGCTATAGAAGAGCTTTTTGTACATGTTTTTGTGTGTCTTAAAAAATGGGAGAAGTTGGCTATATATAGGCAATCCACCTCCTCAATGTGTGGCTACAATTTGTTCATCTAGACATTTTTATGCATAAAATATACAAAATATCTAGCTAAGTCGGTTGGTGATAGATTTTTCTAGATATTCCCTTGCTAATCTACTGTAACTTGAATTTTCCAGATTTCCTTGCTGAATTTCCCTTGCAAAGTATCTGCCAGCTTTGGGCTGAGCAGGCTATCTTGCGAGACTTGGGCCATTCTTTGTAGTCTTTATGCAGGTTTTTGGCATGGGCTGGGCTACTTATCTCTTGCCCATGCCATGGCATACTTTCTCAACAAAATTTTTAGTCATGAAGGTGGGTCGTAACACCCTCCCCCACTGGATCTCGTGACATCCTCAGCACGTCTTCGCCTGTGTAATCCTTGATCAAGTCTTTGAATAGCCAAAGAAGATCTTCACGTTCCCAACTCACTTCTTCTTTAGGCTATCCCTTCCATTTGACCAAGTATTCTTTGTAGGCAGGCACTCTCTTCTTTCAAACTATTCTTTCATCAAGGATAGCCTTGGCTTGTTTGTCAAATTTAGTCACAACTGCCGTGGGTGCATGGTGTGAGACATTCCTTGATGGATCATCTACATCGGTGTTGTACTTCTTGAGCATGCTCACGTGCATGATCGGATGAATCTTCAATTTTGATGGTAGCTTTAAGTAGTAAGCAGCTTTGCCAACTCGTTTCTCTATTGGAAATGGGCCATCGTATCACCGAACTAAGCCTTTGTGTACTTGTCTTAGCGATTAGTATTGGAAAGGCAATAGCTTTACCATTACTAAGTCTCCTTCAGCAAATTCTAGCGGTCTACTCTTCTTGTCTACCCATTTTTTCATTTTGCGTGCGGCTTTCTCTAGGCATCCTCTTGTAAGGTCCGCCTCCTCTTGCCAATCTTTGGTAAATTTGTAAGCAGCAGGTACTTAGCTAGCGTCAGCTACCACCAATGCTTGTGGAGTATACAGCTGTTGTCCCATAATAATCTCGAAAGGGCTCTTCCTCGTAGACTTACTCCTTTGCAAGTTGTATGAGAATTGGGCAATGTCGAGTAACTTTACCCAATCTCGATGATGAGCACTCACATAATGCCTTAGATAAGTTTCTAAGAGCGCATTGATCCTTTCAGTTTGCCCATCACTTTGTGGATGAAAGCTAGTGGAGAAGTTCAGTTGCGTACCTAGTAGTTTGAATAGCTCTCGCCAAAACTTCCCGGTAAAGCGAGGGTCTCGATCGCTCATGATGCTCCACGGAACTCCCCAATATTTCACCACATTTTTGAAGAATAGACGGGCTGCTTCTTCCACTTTACATTCTGACGTCGCAGGTATGAAAGTGGCATACTTGCTAAATCGATCTATAACGACCATTATGCTTCCAAGCCCGTCAACCTTTGGCATGCCAACAATAAAGTCCATGGAAATACTTTCCCAAGGATGTTCCAAGATGGGAAGAGGCTCCAACAATCCACCAGGAGCTTTATGTTCGCTCTTGTCTTGTTGGCAAATTAATCAAGTGCGTACATAGGCCTCTATATCATCCTCCATGCGCGGCCAATAGTAGGCATCTTGAATGAGCGCATTTGTTCATGTCATTCCTGGGTGTCCAGCCCATAAAGAATCATGGCACTCCTTCATGATTTCCCGTCTGAGGTTTCCCCATTTTGGCACATAAATGAGACGGCCGGCAATATAGAGAACTCCATCAACAAGCCAAAATCTTCTCGTCTTCCCTTCCTCGGCTAGTTTCATGAAGTTACTTGCAATCGGATCCTCCTTCATGCCTTCCTTGATTTTTTCCAGGAAGTTTGTACGAGTTTGGCTTGTGTTAATGGCTACAAGTTCTGCTTTTCTGCTTAATGCGTACACCACAACGTTACCTTTCCCCAGTTATATTCCAAGGAATAGTCAAACTCAGCTAGGAAATCTTTCCATCTTGCCTGCTTGGGACTGAGTTTCTTCTGTGTTTGGAAGTAACTTGTTGCTACATTATCAATCTTGATAACGAACTTACTTCTAAGGAGATAGTGTCTCCATGTACGTAGACAATGGATTACCGCTATCATCTCCTTCTCTTGAACTGTGTACCGCCTCTCGGTGTCGTTGAGCTTACAACTCTCATATGCGATCGGTCTACCTTCTTGCATCAAGACACCACAAATAGCAAAGTCTAATGCATCTGTTTGGACTTCAAATGGCTTTGAGTAGTCGGGCAACACCATGATAGGTTCACTCGAAACTACCTCTTTCAATTTTGCAAATGCATCCTCACATTCCTCGAACCAACGCCAAGCTTTGTTCTTCTTGAGCAACTCCATTAATGGGGCAGCAATGGCTGAGTATGCCTTGATGAAACAGCGGTAATAGTTCACAAGGCCTAAGAACGATCTAAGTTCGGGTACATTCTTCGGTGCTTGCCACTCTTGGATTGCTAGTACTTTAGTTGAATCCATGAGCAGCTTCCCTTCCGTGATTATATGGCCAAGAAATTCCACCTTTTCTTTTGTGAAGGAACATTTTTCCCTCTTGACATATAGTTCATTTTCGCAT